>PNEQ01066830.1:0-22739 GCA_003012365.1 Medauroidea extradentata | reverse complement strand
TGCCATAACCCACTCTATTAACACAGAGAGTAATTAAGTTTACATTATACTTAACACAATATACATTACAACAGCATAATAAATACTTTTAAATCTTACTACCTTAACATAACATGCCAGGGTTTTACCGAGTTACTAAAATTACTAATATGTGCATAAATGTCTTAACGTCCCCAACATGGACTCTCATTTACATACTATAATCTCCACGAGATATCGTGGTATGTTACAATATGTTTTTTTCTACTAAATACGGAGACAGAGATTTCCCAGTTGAGTTGGCTTCCGACACCAATTACAACTCCCCTTCCCCACAAAAAATTGGTTGGTCATAAAAGTCATGTTTTAAAATAGGCGTGTTAGATCGTCTCCGTAATATTTCTAACATGACACATTTAACATTCAAGTCTGCGTGACTAGAGTAATTTCAATAGAATTTTGTCATACATGAGTAGTGTAAATCGGAGGTTTTGGACACATCTGCAAAATGTTGCATTTAAAGTTGCGTTTGAAAAGAAAGTTACATTTAAAAAATGAATCACCATCCCCACCACTCTGCAACCTCCACCCCCACTGCAATGGTTGCAAAATTTAGAGGGGAACCCCCATGGTTACATGTAAGGTTCCAGACCGCAGTGATGTTAGCTGGAACCCCCACAGGAAGCGACGTTCGCAGGAATCGCCAAAGTGCGTGCTGGGCTCTCGCAATAAAAACTGAATCGTCGAAACAGCTTATATGGTACATCATAACGATGGCACAGGAAAGTAATTTAGCGTATACGTTCAACAGCATCACCACGGTATTTACGAAGATCGACGATCTTACGGTCGGCCAAGTGTACCACATCGACCACGTTGAAATAACCAAAACGAAATTTGGTCGCAGGACCGTCATTACAAGGGGTGGTTGCAGGCTCATCTTCCCAAAGAGGTATTTCAAAATGGTCGAAGCCAGTATGGCAGAAATAAACTGCGATGACTTGACCTTCATGTACAAATGTGTGAAGGATATTGACGGTCACAGAACCTTACACAACGTTTATTTCCCAGAAGGTTAAGTTCGAATTTGCTGTGGTGTATGTACATTAACAGTCGGGAAGTTGTGGTGGCAAAGATTTGCATAAATATTTGTTTTTGAAATAAGGTTTTTTTCCGGCCTATACATAAACATGGCATCAAATGTTGAAATGATACAGCTCATTAACAAAGCAAACAATGTTTGTGTAAATACACCAAATATTCCGAACTCAAAAGTGGTCACCCATATTCTAGCACGCATCTGAAAATGGTGACGGCACTGTTTGGTCGTAATGTGATTGTTACGTCGGAGGATTTTGAAGTGTTGTTACCAGACCGATACACGAAAATTTTAAATAAAACGATTGCGACATTGCTATTCTCGGTGGCTTGACCTTTGTGTACAATGGTATGCAGGATATTGGCGGCAAACCCATTGCCGACATTATTTTCCTTCAGGCTTGAACATTGATCAGGGGGCTGAAATATGTTCGTACATCCCGATGTACGAACAATAACTGCTAGCAGATGGGAATTTGTGGTTGACAAACACTAACATGTTTGAATGTAATCATTGGAACCACACATTTAAACAGCAGCCTTCACTGTCGCTATCATTATGCTTGGATCTACTCCAAAACAGAACGTTCAATAGACCATTCAGATTGGGCATTTAATATGAATTTTGACCGATCAGAATTATAACACCAATCATCACAACAAGCTAAGTCGTTAATAGCTTCGCTCATCACATTATTAATTTTGTCTAGCCACACGTCTTTGTAACTGACATGTAAATCTATTTTGTAGTGGACAATGTCTGTTACCTCATCGAGATAAGCTGGTAGTTTTATAATCGTAAAATCGATGTTCTAATCCCCCTAAACCTCTATAATATTTGCCATTTATTAACAATTGTGGTTTCATTTCATTCACGATGAGTCTTAGTCTACGATCTTGCTTCGATCATCTCGTACCTCCAAAATGATCTCTTGCGTTTGCATTGGCCATACTGGGAAGAAAAATGGATAGCATGGCTCATAATAGATCACTTCACCAAATGATGCTTGTGGCTTAAACAAGGCAATGATACTACATTGAGAAATAAATGCTGTTGGTGAGAAAAAAATTTGAATCAACCAAATCATCTGTTTGTATAGGGGCAAAGAAATATTTGTTTGCTCGTAACAAATTATTTTGTTCCCTCGATTTGTTTGAGGTAAATGGCTGTATTTTGTTAACAGTACCAAAGATTTAGCTTGTCATAAAAATAATTCGTTGAACATATTAAATACACATGCAATATTTTAAGAACTAAAAAAAATCTTTTTTATAAGCATAAAAAATTTCGAAAATTTTAAGACCTTAAAAAAAATTGTTGGGCCGAGATTTGATCCACTAATCCTTGGCTGGCCTCTTTCTATTTATGACCTACCCAACCTATCTGCGAGTGCTTCTGTGATAGTGGAATTGTTATTTGTATAGGAATAGTTAATATTATATTACGATTGTGCTGTTTTATTTTTAAACATGTTTGTCTTCCGTCTGCGAAATGGTAAACGACGTCAAATTATATTATTAAAATGATCGTCACCCACCGCAGCATAAAGAATGAGACATGCAGCTGTGGTGTTTTTCCAATTTTATAGCATTTTCTTTTTGTGATTTATGCAGCTGTGGTGTTTTTTTCAATTTTATAGCATTTTTTTTGTGATCAATCGAATTAGCCACTTCGAAATCGTTGTAGCTGAAATTAAGATTCTTTAATTATGCTGATTAACAGTTTAGACACCCTACTTGTCGCACAAGCTTATATTTTGAAAGTTGAGGTGTACAGTGTTTGTCATATTACCACCCACGCACGCCAGTCTGCCACCTTCCGCAAGTCAACCAAATGGATATAGTTTCGCTAACAAAATCATTTAGACCATCGAAAAAAATTGTTGCTTCAAAGCACATCACTTGTAACTAACAATATTATTTTGTTGACAAATTTTAACACGATGTTTGTTTACACAAAATATTTATTCGTCGTCCTTCAGTAGCCAAATATATGTTTGGCACAAAGTGTGTTTAAATGAATAATTTGGTCGAGGGAAATAATTACATTTGTTTGGAGGACTCGAAGCTTGGTCTTGCCAACAAAATATTGTTTAGCGGAAGCAAGCATCACCCAAACAAATATACTTAGTATAATGAAACAATTTCTTCTCTCAGTGTAGTCGCTCGGTGATATGATTGCCATGTTACACGATCATTCCATTTGCCAAGTTGAAATGTACATTGATAGATTCAAACAGCGTGACCTTAGGTATAGCATTCCCATAACGACTCTCATTAACTTACAAAATTGTGTTCTCCATAAAGACCAACAGCTTGCAAATTAGTCCCAACTGTAGATTGTAAATACATTTCACCTTCACTCTGGTTAATACCTTATTCATCGTGATTGATATGTATGCTTCTTGTCAAATGGTGGGAACGTTTTGACGGCTTTGTCAAGATTCTCTACACTGTATTGACCAGTTGGGATTTCAATTACGCTTTCAGCATCATCCACATTTGTATAAGCGAGCTGGTTATTTGCAGGTGTAATGTTGTATGTCATATATGTGGTGTAGAACTGAATTAACACTACTGAATGCTCTTCTATCTATATTGGGTAATGAAGCAGTTTCCATAATATCGATTCGTTATTCATTTACAGAAATTAATAATTTATTCATTTTTATTTATATTATAAATAAAGTGGGAAACACTGACCGAGATATCACCATAAGAATAGGTGACTTGCTGTCCAACAATATAAGGTGCCTAGTAGTTGGTCCTAGTGGCTGCGGCAAGACGACACTCTTGATAGACAACTTTGTATACACTCATGGCTGGCTGAATTTTGGTATGATGTACATGTGTTCCAAAAGCTTATATCAACCAAAACATATCGTATTGAAAGCTGACATATGCCATTAGTAAAGAGCTTAACAAGCAGACAGCACATTTTTTTCATTCAAACAATGAGATGGTTGTGGTAGATAAGTGCTATAAATACTCTGTTGTCCTCTTTGATGGTGTCATATTAGATTACCAAGACATTGTCAGAGTATTTCACATGCGGTTGGCATAAGTATATATACTACTTTTATTTGGCTCAAACATTCTCGAAGGTGCCGAAACAGCTTATAACAGACAATGCCAACTTCCTTTGCATCTTAAGCCAGGAAGACACAAACCTTAGGCACGTCCATGGCCACTTTGTTTGCGGCGATATGATGCTTGAAATATTAGAGAGACGTTTGTACAATGCTATGTTCACGACTATGGCTTCATCACGATGGTTCTGACATGCAAGTCGAACGATGGTAAGTATCGCAACTAGTTTTGCTTAAAACATAATGTTGTAATGGAAATTTTTCATTAAAATTATATGCTTAAAAGTATGTTTATGTCATTATTATTTCAGTAAATACAAACGTTCCTTCTAGCAGAGTAAAAGACTGCGCAGTTAAAAAAAAAAATATTTTATCACCAGTCAATATACCAAAACATTAATACATGTCTATTTTTTGAAGTTGTGGAATAGGCCGGTAACGTTTTTGTAATCATCAGGTTTTATTATTACTTCATTTACTTGTCCATTCATCATCATAAAAGTGTGTTCCGACTTACTATTACCTAAGTAAAATATGTTGTGCACTGTATTTACCGATAAAGAGTATGATGTTAATTTTATTCCATTGGTAGATGTCTAATGTAACAAACTTACCATGCAGCGATACATGTCTGCAGCAAGAGACTTTTTAACGATTTGCAATTGTGAATTAACCGAATGGTTTGGCTGTTGCAACTAGCGGATACATCAGCTACGTCTTTATCAAGAGACTGTTTCGCAATTTGCATTTGTGAGTTAAGCTACATATTGCTTCTCCAAGTTTATAATGCGATCTTCAAATATGCTATGTTCGCTAGTCCACAATTTCATTAATGCATTTCCGAACATATCCATGGTCTAATAATAGCGAAATAATGTTAACACACTCAAAATTACGAGAAATCTACCAACTATCAAACACAAGTGGCCGCATATGACATCATCGAAATGTTATAATTGATCACCATTGTAAGCTATATAGCCTTTGAGATAGCGTTCCTGATTGTTTGGAGACATCCAAATTGACTACCACACATTCTGTTTACACGGTGCTTTGGGCATCTCATTGATCATAAACACACCTCGAAAATTCTTAATGCCTTATTTGACATCCATACTATCGTTATTGTAGTTAGTGTGTGGAACTACTTTTCGAATATTTTTTGTGCCTTTCACATGTTGTTTATGCCTTTTCACACAAATATTTTTTTTCATATACATATATATATATATGATTAAAACCTCATTTATGCCTTCCTGCTATGATTTAGAAAACCTTCCGATGTGCCTGTGAAATATTTGGCTTGTAAACATGTATAGAATTATTTATGTGAATGTTTTCACTCGCGTGCTGACCGAATTTACTTGTATTATTTCGAAGTACGTCAAGTTTTCGAAACATAACCCCTGAACATAAAATTTTATGAAATTCTGCTGTAGAAGCCAATATTTTTTCCACCTTGTTTAGTGTTACATACAGCTGATTTAATTTGAAATATTAACTGAATTTTGTTATGCACGCAAAGTTCAGCTGGTAATCATCTCATATCAAATAATATTCTAAAAGCTTGCACTGATAACTTAATGTTACCCTTATAAACAATATTTTACAAATCCCTGCAAACTGGAAATTTTCCAGACAGATTGAAAATAGCCCATATAATCCCTATACATAAAAAGGGGGAATATAAAAGAGATTAGTAACTCCAGACCTATATTGATTCTTCCATCTATATCCAAAATATTAGAAATCATTGTTAATAATAGGATAGTGTCTTTTATGGATAAATTTAACATACTAAATCAAAATAAATTTGGATTTTAAAAAAAGGTGTCTCTACAATTGATGTCATAGATAATTTAATTAATAAAGTTATTACAGCACTTGATAATAAACATAAAACAATTGGCATATTTTGTGATTTAACTAAGGCGTTCGACTGTGTTAATCATAGTGTGATGCTAAAGAAGTTGGATCATATAGGTATTAGAGGAAATTGCAAATAAATGGTTTGAATCATATTTAAGTAATCGTCAACAGTTTGTTGAAATTGTTAATAATCTAGATAAAGGTAGATCCAAAATACGTAATATCCACATAGGATTCCTTCAGGGTTCCATCTTGGGATCTCTACTTTTCTTGATCTATATAAACGACTTACCTTCTTGTATAAATGACTTGAAATTAGATACTACCAGTTTTACGCTTTTCGCAGACGATACCATGGTAAAAATAATATTGAGCTACAGCCATCAATAACTGATGTTACAAAGAGAATACAAACCTCGTTAACTGAAAATGGGTTGTTATTAAATATACTTTAAACAAATTATATAAATTGTATTTTGAAAAATAGTATTGGTAATAATTCTGACAAGTTAAATATTAAGATTAATAACACACTAATTGAGAGATCACCTATTACTAAATTTATTGTTGTTTTTATTGACCAATAATTTAATTGGAAAGAACATATTAATGAGCTATGCAAAAAATTGGCATCAGGATACTATGTTCTTAGAAATCTAAACACTGTTTTAAATAAAGAATATCTGAAAATTGTTTATTATTTCTTAATTGAGGCCCATCTAAGATATATCATCATATTCTGGGGGATGTCTACGCATGTGAACAAGGTTTTTATACTTAAAAAAAAAATGCTGTAAGAATTCTAGGTAATCTTAACAGGAGAAAAGGCTGTAAAGGTTTATTTGTAAAAGAAGGCATTTACTATGTATTCCTTATGTATGCTAGAATTATTGTGTTTTATTCATAAGATCTAATTACTTTTTAAAAATTCTGATATTGATAACCTTAATAAAAGAACAAGAGATTACCTAAGAGTTAACCATTATAACACAGCTACATATGAAAGAAGTGTCAAATTTATGGGTATATATATTTATACAATAGATTATCAACAGAATTAAAAAAATTACAATGATAAGACTTTTAAAATAAACCTAAAGAGTGTCCTTTTAAAAAAATGCATTTTATAATGTGAATGAATTTGTCGATTGGATGAATGATTAACCTTGTTTTGATGTCCTATCTTATTTTTGCAACCTTGTTTTGATGTTCTATCTCATTTTTACAATTTGTAACATAGGTCGCTGTTACTGAAATTGCTGAAGTTTTATTAATCTGTGATCATGTATCATATTATGTATTTTATACTTTTATGAGTAAGTCAATTCTTTTATTTTGTACCTATAAGTCAAATCCTGTACTACAATGCATACAAGTGTAATTGCATTCATTGTATTATGTATGTTGTTAACTGTAGTCTACAGGATGAAATAAAAACTAAACTAAGCATCCAGACTATGCGCTAATTGTAAGGTATCAGTAAAACATGGTTAAAATTTTCCGTATTTAAAAACAGTCTTAGAAAAAATATTTTAAGTCATGTGAAGTAAATATTCATTACAACAGGATAAGGGAGTAAAATATTTTTTTTAGAACTTATTCAAAGCTGACGCCCTCGATATGGAACAATTGGTACATACTCTAGTTATGGATAACACCAATCGTCAAATTCTGTCACATATTTGGTTTCATATTTACATGAAAATAAGTCATATTTTTATGCCAGACATTGTTTAAATAATGCTAGTGTTTCGCTGTATAGTTTTATGAAATGCATGCAGTTAGTTCTTCCCTAGAGACAAGAAAATTTGTCATAATCATGTGGCGACAATTCTCTGGTCTACACTCATCCGAACATTACCTGTGACGACATTGGCTCTGGGCCTTCATACCTCTGTGTGCCTATTTGACAGGATAGTGGATATATTACAGTAATCTTACATTATTGATTAAAAATGTCCTTCAAGGAGCCGGCCAATAGCAGAAATCAGATGATCACACAGTAACCTTATAATCTATTCTGCTGTCAGGTAACATGAAATTTGCAAGACCATGTCTATTGAAACAGGAAAATTTCACGAATTCAATAACCTGCGTGTTCGAATCAACTATCCTATGCATACTCAAGTCCCGACTATTTTCAACTAGCTGCTATTCAGTGGAACAGCAGGCAATGAACAAATATACGGGACATGAGTATGCATAGGACAATGGAATCTAGCAAGCGGGTCACTGAATTCGCGAAATTTTTCTTCCCTACCTGTTTACCAAATAAATTTTTTTAAAGGTTTCCAAAACTTCCAATGTTCTACAAACAACTTGCGCGAAACCCGTTACCACATTATGGGATTGAAAATATAGTGTTTGTGAGAGGGGAGGGCTAAATGGGGAGGCATAGTACAACACTTCAAGAGCAGACTTGGGACTGGGTACATGTAGACCTCAATCGAGCCCTGAAGAATAACATGAACTGAAGATCGGAAAGCAACGGAATGTGAAGGATGGGAGAAACGTTAGTAAACCCGAGAAAATCTACTTGCCAACTGCGACGTACGTCACGTTTCCGTCATGTGAATGATTGGAGATTTAAATCACCATGGGTGAGGTGAGCATTCTGGCCGCTATCCCAAACGCTGCCTTATAACTCGTTATGATTGATTTGATATGTTTCCAGTTACCTGCCTCTCTAAGCATATGTCTTCTGTTTCCGATTGGACGTCATAAACGACAAGACAACGTGTCTCGTTAACTACGATGTGCGTATTAAAAATTCGTATATAAACTCGTTATTTTCGTGCAAATGCAAGGTGGAGTCGTGTGTTCTTGATAAAAGGGGGATTAGATTTCATATCACATTTTCCAATATGTATGATCTCCATTTTAGAAAACACTGTTCACAGATTCTTACCTAATCGCTAGTTTATTTTGATATTTTAAACTACAATTGGACCTTTTGAAAGATGTTTTTTGGCTTATTGCTCCCGTTAAATATCTTTCACAGGATTCGCGTGCAGTGATTTCGAAATCCAAGTAAAACTGGAATCAGGAAACTAGGATCATGACTCGAACCCAAGTCCTCTCAAATACGTGTCCATTGTTTTGTCACAGTGCTAGGTCCAAATGATTTACTAGACATACTATTAGTCACGTGATATGTAAATAATATTTGACTTACGCTTGTTTTCCCAGTGGTTGTATTACAATTTTTTTTCGCATTTTGTATGTTATTTTGGATAACATTTGATACATTTAAGATTTTAATAATATGTATTAGTTTTGCCAAAAAATTTAGTTAAATCAAATTACGATATTGAGCCAACTACCTTCCTAGCAGTACAAAAGGCTCTTTATCGCTACATCTCTTTATGGTCTATACATGACTGCACAAACAATACATGGGAATAAACCTACGTCGGAAAACGGCAGCCATTTAGATTGTAAATCTGTAATTCTAAACAAAAGTACTAGTAGACAATGAAGAAATAAAAAATATCAGAAAACTCACGTAATAAAAATTTTAAGACAGAAAAAATATTTTATACTACCTGCAAAATTATTCTTATACAAATAGAGAACCCTTTTAAACCCGTAATTTTCAACAGCTAAATGTACCTCACTGGTAATGTTCCTACAGCATTTATAAATGATATTAATTTCTGCTAAACTAATTTTTTAATTAAGTAAGCTTACTGCTTGGTGTATCGAAAATAGTTGTGTAAATTCTTACATTCTAAGAGCTAAATCCGTATAATAATACCGGCACAACCCAATTCCAACTTTATTTACATTACCAAAATCCCAGTAATAAACTAAGCAATTCAACCACACACAGGTAATGATACTTAAGTGACTAATGATTGCAGTTTTGCTTCCATATTGGACCGTTTCCCTCGGCTGTGTGGTTTTGAGATAGTAAGGACCGATTGCACAGTCATACTGAGAAAAATCTAAGGTCTCTCTGAGTGAATTGTGAGAAATTTTCACAGCAGGGACGAAAAGTGAGTGAAACGTCAGGAAAAACTAAGGAATTCTAAGGTGTCCTCGGACCTTCCTTACAATTTTCTCAAGCTGCAAATCAATCATGGCGGCCGTAAGTAAAGGTTATAATGTCACATCAGGAGAATAATATTCTTATTTTTAATTTATTTGGTGAGTTTTGGTGTATACAAAAAACTGCACTGGTATCTACAATATAATTTACATTCGTTGTACTTTTTCCCATGAAAGCGATGCCGTGTTTTTTAATGTCACTTTTGTGTTCAAACAAAGTGGTTACGATACCATTTTATAAACAACATCAACAACGTGATTTTATAATTTTTATTTTGCATTTTTTTAACTTTACAGTATCCGAAACACTAAATATATATCACTGAAAAAAATACTTATTAGTCACTGCAAAATATTACCAAATTTTTTTGTAGTGGTTACAAAAATTTTTTGTAGTCACTGCAAAACTTTATTGGGGACAGCAAAAAATTTTTGTGGTCACTACAAAAAAATTTGGTAGGTCCATTTTAGCAAAATATTTTGCAGTGACTAATAAGTATTTTTTCAGTGAATATATCAAATCACCGTCATGTAAGTTTTGTGCATTATAAATGTAAAATGATACACATTTTAGCTACATTAGCAAGTCGATGCATGAAGAGAAATTATTTTTCTCGCGAATATTGTGGTGACACTTCACCTCAACTAAGATATCTCAATTTCCAGATTTTGCAGAACAAACGAAAAAATTCTCAGATTTTATTGAAGTTCTTCTTAGTTTCGCCTTTACCTCAATATTTTCCTCACATGACTCTGCAATCGACCCTAAGAGTTGTCGAAATAAACCAACCGTATTTCTAGTGACTAAATTAAATTATTTACCGATGAAAATGTTGTCAATCAATACTTCTGAACTGGCCACCGCTTTCTCTTTTATTCCGAAAGATAGTTAGCAGAGATAATAGTCATGCGTGAAAGAAGGCGTGGCAGCTCGCCACTGTGATCTTTCGAACATGTCACTCTGTAGCAAGTCTGCGTGACTGAAGTCATTCCAATTGTATTGCGTTACACTTGTCACCATAGTAACGCCATGTCAAAACAAAAGTCATATTATTTATTTAAAGGCCTTTTTTTCGGGCTGGCTAAGGTGCCAAACATTTTCAATAGAAATTAAACCTTAATTTTGGCGTGAATTAATCGAAGAGTGCGTTATTTATACCGTGAAACACTATTTTTAATCTTGTCAGAATAATAAGTGTCGTTAAATCAGCTGCTAGGGAATGCCCTCGGTGATAAATGTTTTCAGCGACTTATATTATCGAAACAAAAAAAAGGAAGGGGGCTGCGACGGCCGAGTGGTCAGACCACTCGCCCCCCGTCAAGGCGATACAAGTTCGATTCCCGGCGGGGTCGATCCCAGGATATTCGCACGTGGGAATCGTGCCGGACGATGCCACTGGTCGGCGGGTTTTCTCGGGGATATCCTGTTTCCTCTGCCCCTCTTATTTCGGCGCTTCTCCATCGTAGGGCATCATCTTATCCTTCGAGGTACGCGGGTTTGCATACAGTCGCAACAAGACACTGTTGCAATTACAAAATAGGCATACTTCACTCACGGAAACTATTGTCTTCAATGTGGAAGTAGACATTGTGGATACATGTCGCCTATCCGACATCGCACCATCTGCCATTATTTGCAATGTCCATTAACTGATTGTACGCTCGTCAGTGACAGCCAGTGGCGGATTCAGTTCAGTTCGATGTTTTTTTTTTCGGCGCGGCGGGAGGGGAAGGGGGTAAACATTCATTAAAAAGCTGCTATGTCCATAATCCAAGTTAAAGTGGGGCTGGTCCGGGGGTTCTCCCTCTTGAAAATTTAGTTTTAAGGTGCGAAATGGCGCTAGTTAAGGCGTTTCATAAACAAACAATTCAATGGAACAGTTTAAAATTGTGTAATATTTTATGGATGAACTGGATGAACTTCACATGAAATGTAAAAAAATAAAAAATAAAAAAAAAAGGGGGGGGGGTTCACCAGCCCCCTGGAACTGCGCCTGGTAACAACTGGTTGCAAATTTAAACCTGAAATACATATAAGCGCGCATGTAACTATTAAATACAGCAGGTGTTTTAGAATATACTTATCCATCTTCCTGACACATGCACTGGGGCTGATGGTTGCTTAGTTTCCAACACTTCTCTCCTACTGCCTCGGAGACCAGTGTTCTCTTCTCGGCGTGGTCCCTCTCAATTTTTGCTCTTAGGTAACGAAGTTGACGTTACCGTTGATCGGCAGATTTTCTCTCGGCTTCCCCTTCCCCCTCGATTTGCATTCCTCTATCACTCAATACATCATTAAATTCTCACTAGCGCTCAAGACCTGCTCGGTAAGGTGTCCACCTGCCCAGACAGTCGAACTTCAACAAACAAAATTTAATTTAGGGCCATGGTCTTTATTTTCTACTGTTTTTGGGAGAATTATTACTTTTTCTACTAAAACGAGGGCAGATATAAAAAATCTGTCTGGCAGTTCGCTTGGTTTGAAATAGTTTTTGCCGAGATAGCTATTTTTTTTTTTCAAAGCTTGAAATTATACGGTTTCGACTAAAATGTTAACTAACCAGAATTTCGTTAGTTAAATAATTATCTAAAACCGTAGTATTTAGGTCTACTGCGTTGAGAAAACCAACAAACATGGAGAAGTTCATTTTAAACAAAACTACCATTCAGATTTTTATATCTCCTCTCAACGTGTGTGAGTGATGTCCACTTAGGTATAGCATTCAAAAACTATTTCACGTGTCTATATCCATCCAGTGGCAGTACGTGTGTTTTTGCCAGGTGGGGCCGCATATAGAACTATACATTCCTGATGAATACGCAGTATACCAACGACAATGATTTACTGGAGTCTAAACATTTCGCGATCACACAGTATTTGCAGCATTTGCAGACCAATGAGTCACTGGCTGTAACTTCAACTAGCACAACTATGTACAGTTCTTGGCAACCTCAGCCCTATGGCAACAACCTACGAGCCATCATCACCATGCTCATTTTAGGGCGTGCAGAAGAATTGTAATTTTATATTAGTATCAAACAGTTTTAGTTTTGTATGCGTTACTTGAGAGTACATTTTCCTCTTACAAAATAATTACATCAATAATTTTTCCATAGTCGCATTTCAAAGTCAAAATATGCATATATTTTGTTTTGTAAGTAGCAAAAGTAAATGAATATACTGAAGTGAAAATATTCATATTGAAATTACGTGCCCTTGACGTATATAATAAAAATAAATTATAAAGTATTTTTGTAAACAAAATTGCTAAACGTAGCAAAACAAAATATTTTTCAGCAATTTTTACTACACAAATTGTTTTGTGATGGTTGTTTGTATATGTCCGTGACTTGCAGTTTCAGTGTGAATTTTCCATTTCGTTATGGTAATTGGTTTTAGTGAGTTATACGAAAGAAAAAAAATTATTTAGATTAAAAAATGTCATTATGGGAAAACTTTTTTTTTTTTACTTTCGTAAGAAGGAACTGCGTTCGCACTAACGTATGTACAGTGACGTAATACTATTTCATACAAATAATAAATTGCGATTTTTTCCCAACTTGAATGTCCTTAATACTCTCCAAAAATTTCGAAAGCTCAAGGTATTGCAATCGAAAAGAACTAGAATGGGTGTTTTTTTTTTTGCAGTCTGTTTTAAGTATGTATTTTCTTGGGCTGAAGATTAGAAGAAGTTACGACCACGTAAACTACATTACACTTTTATTAAGATATATTATTAAGAGTCGCCACTGAATGTCTCATAGAGACGCGTCTTTGGTGAGAAGACTACATGCCAGTTTAGCGGCTTGCGGCTAGATGCGAGGATATGTGATACACGTGCTGTGTCACCTTCAGAGTTCCAGCTCTGCACGCTCTTAATATATTAGTTGATGAGGCTTCCCGTTTGTTCTACTGATGTTTTGTGTCGTGTTACATATCCTCTTTTACCAGGTAGCTATATGTTAATTATTTCAAAATCATCTCGCGCGCTTTAGTACACTGACGTAGTATAAAAAATATCTGTAATAAAAGTAAAGTTGTAAGTAAGTAGTTCTCACTTACACTTCAAGGCATAACCAATTAAACAAACATGGTAAATAATCTTTGGTGGTTGGTTCACTAGCCTGGAGACGTAGGCAATACACAAAACCACGCCTCCAGAATGCATAAATACACTCTCTAATTTATTAATCTCAATCAATACTTAGGCAGGGTGGTACTAGAAAGTAACAAAACCTAACCTAGTCATGATCTTCAATAGCCAGAGCTGTCGACAATGAACAAACCACGATCGACTCTGACAACACACAACACAAACATCTAACCACCCCTGCCTAAATAAAACAAAAACCGTTCTGTCGCAGGCCCCTACTAAAACTAACCTTAAAAATTACTAAGTACACTAACCAACAACTATTGGGGGCGTCCACCAAGAGACTTGCATTAAAACTACATTGTACTTCCTCAAGGAAATGAACCTAAACTAAAAAAAAACTACAGATTATATCTACTATAGATACAGCCGTATCCATAAACGGCTTTCGAATGACAACCTACTGCTATACCCTTAGAGAAAGCATTGGTGAGCAGTTGGTTGTCATTCGAAAGAGGTCTATAGATAGGTCGTAGCACAACTCAGCTGCGTGACCTAAAAACAAATGATAAAAGGAAGGAGGGGGGAATTAAAACATACACAACAACTCGCTTACATCTGCGAGAGGCAGACTTACTAGAAAACCGTTTTATTTATAAACATATATAAGTGCAGCGTCCTAAGTAATAATCAAGGTGTGTAGCTAGTACCTACTCAAGATGTATCGTCAGAGACCACAATGAAATACGAGTTTCTATTGTTATTCTAGACGGTGAAGCCTTCACAAGTTTTCATTTTAATGTGAACAGCATATATAGCATGTTTCATCACCTCAAGATCTCTCCCGCCGTGCAGATTATTGGAGTGCGTCGTCCCTCGTTGTTTTGAGCTCGTCAGTTCGCCACTGCTGCCAACGACGGTACTTGTACACCGGCTAGTTGGTCCTCAAGTCGGTATTTGAAACTCCCCACAAGTCTTCAGCCCCACATATTCGACACCAATAGGACGTTCTCACTAGTAGATAGTCGCTGCTGCTTGGCTCCACCGAGAGCCACGGTAAATTCGTCGTGATAACACAAGAGAGACGATATTTGTATCTTCGACCCACCAGATGGACCAGAAACTCAAATGCCGCGTATAGTTATTATACCTGCCACCAGAGGTGCCTCATATATCCAGGTCCAAAACATAGCAGTATCTTCTCGAGCGTCAAGCCCAAGTCACGTGACTTAAGTCGTCTGATGCCATACTTTCTATATATGCTCACGCTCTTAAAAGCGACAAGCTACCTTTAACAGGGAACTTTGACCACAAGCGTTACCAGAGCTGTGTAGACAAGTATTGTACTGTGAATTGTAATTCCCTTGGACTTTTAAACACGACTGTTAAATATAAACTTAAGTCCGTTCGCCAATACAATAAAGATATATGCTGGAAAATTTTCAAATCGAAACAAAGTATAGCAGTTTAATAGGTATCCTAATTGCATGTTTTTACATATTCCTGTTAATACTTAAGTTCGTATATTGACAGAAAATATAAAAAACATTATAATCAGTAAAAAGTATTTTCACCATTCTGGATTTTTTGTACAAATATATTGTGTCAGTTGTGTGTTACTTTTAAGGATGCCCCCGAATGTCATCCCAAATATCTAGGACTACTACATGAGAAGTATATAAGAAGCAGTTCCTTAAAAAAAATAAAAAGTATGCGTTTTCATCCCCAGACAAAAATGAGGGGTGTTATATGTTTGACGCATATGATTTTCTACCTGCCTGTGTGTATGTCTGTGGCTTCGTGGCTCCCAAACCAATGAACATGTTTTAAATACTTTTTTTCTTAATTAAAAGCTAGTTTTACCGGAGTAGTTGGTATAGCTGTATTTGATGAAACTCAGTTCAGCTGTGTAAATGTTCTGAGCTCTTTTCCGAATTTGTGTAAGAATTTCTTACACATGTAATGCAGTATTTACTATATTTTCATACTTTATTTATTCAATCGAATCGAAATTTGATACATGTTTGTTAATACGATGATCCTGCAATAATATGGTAACATGGACTTGATGCTGCGCAAGTGCTCGTAGTGTCTGTAATTTAGTATAGTCAGTTCCTTGCAAGAAAGTGTTTAGAACGTGTTGTAATTGTACGGAATACTTAATTTTATATGTATATGCCTGTATTCGTACATATGTAGTTTAAAATAGCTAGGGAAATTTAAACACAATAAACCAAAATACATGGCGTATCTTACCAAAAATTTAGTTTTGGACTTTTCTTTTGTAGTTTTTACATATGTACGATAAACACAATATTATTATTTTAGTTCGAGTTGGCTAGTTTACCTATTTTGTTTAATTAGATGTCCCCGACGCATTTAAAGGTAAAAAATATTTTATTACTGTAGTTGTTTACTTTTTATGGGATAGTTTTTTTGTCGGTTCTTAAATATTTGATAAAGTGTTAATTTAAATTATGTTTTATACGAAAAACAGTAACTTTGGTGTGAATATTAGACTATAATAATTGTTGTTAAAGATCTTTAGTTTTGAGGAAATTACTTCAATTCAGTCGTCATTTCAAAATACCTATGAACCTGGGGAAAGTATTTCAAGCGCCAATGATATAGTAAATATACGTGTTTATTAAATACTTCTGGAATATGCGTCTAGTGTTATTTACCGTTACTGTGGCATTGCTCCATGCTGTGTGTGATATTACTTGCCCGTACAAAAAAATAGATTGTAAGTGATATGAGCCACGTGTGGAACGCGCCACGAGTTACGACTCGAACATGCCTCCATATCCTACGATAGCGTGACACGTTACTATGGTTACGAGGTGTCAAAATATAAATATATACTACGATCAACAACAAAGTTGTCCAAGTTCAGGGTGATATGCTGAATTGAATGCAACATCGACGTATGATATCTAGCACAATAATAATGTCATGTAAACTTAGGAACTCTTAGGAATTAAGGTTTTAATTACATAACGTTACAACATTATTTAAAGATGTTGCATAATCAGATACTACAGTCAGTTTCAAAAATGTATATTTCCACAGTCATTATATTTCTTACAAACGTCATTACAACTGATAGTGGTTTATTCAGTTCTAGTAAACTTGAAAATCAGAAACTCCAGCTTACTCATTGCGCTGTTTCAGCGGTAGAGAAGTACTTCACTCATGGTAACTACTTTATTGTAGTGGATGTAGACGCATGTTGTCTCTCAGACATCACTCCAGCTGCAGTTCTCAGGAAGATACACAAGTCTATGGTTCCAGTGCTCGTCAGAGACAACTCACCGCTACTACAAGACTACACTGCACACAAACGAGCAGACAACTACGAGAATACAGTAGGTTTTATCAATTATCTACCAGAACTACCTGACACGTGCTTCATTGATGCTAACACTACAGAGGCTCCTTACTGGAATGCCAGAGCACTGTATCTTGTAATACTGGCTAACACATCACGATTAAGTGAAGGAAAAATTCGGAAAATGTTCGACGACTGCTGGAGTAACTTCAGTGTTGTTAACATTGCATTACTGTTTCTGGATTCCATTGTCGACGTAAGCCGTTTCGAAGTTCAAGCTTTACCTACTGTTGTGTCGTACAATCCGTTCACAAATTGTTTGCATGTTGCGAAAGTATATGTGTGTTCCGAGATAAACTTACACATTTATAGCGAAAGTTTGCCAAATATGAACGGGCAGGAATTAAAAATATCAGTAAGCAATGAATGTATTGAATTTACAGTAATTTCTAACCCTGATGGAACTGAAAGCTATGAAGGACCTGGAGGTATGCTAGCAAATGCCTTAATGAAATACTTGAATGCTTCGCTAGTGTTAGATACATCCGTAACGAACGTCTACCATAGACATGATATATCAAGCAAGACTATTGGAATTGAGTCATCTATTTTGTACAGATTTTTTCTGTATCGTACTATTTATCCTCATGAACATGGTTGTTATACGTTAATTGTTCCAAAAGCATCTCGCATACCTTTGTACATGAACATTGTGCTGCCGTTTACGAAAGAGACATGGGCATGTTACACATGTTCGGTAGTCACAATGTATGTTGCATGGTGGTTAATAATGAGGTTCGACACGGAAAAATATGTGGGAAACACATTAGTGGAAACGATACGTCTAGTTATACTTGGAGGAACAATTCGTGCACCTCGTTATTTTGTTCAAAGATTTTTTGTTGCTACTGGTCTTGTATTCAGTATCTTGCTCTCCAACTCTTACCAAGGATCTATAATCAGTTACCTTACTATTCCTCAATATTATCCTGACATTAAGTCTTTTTTGGATGTAGTATTTTCTGACCTGAGTATTGGCTTCTACGTGCGTCCCGTTGATGTGTTCCATTCTACCGATGAGTTTAATGAAGGAACAGAGTTAGCAGAGTTGTTACTCTCCAAAATATTTCTTTTATCGAGTTAGGAGGAAGGTCTGAATATGGCAGCCTACTATAGGAACATCAGCGTATGCCAATCTCGTCTATATTCTGAATACTATGTTTCACAGTCTCGGTGGTTTAGAGACGGCAGACCGTTGCTACACGTGGTTGAAGACTGCATTGCAACATTACCAAAGTCATTTACTGTGTTTAGTTATAGCAACCCGTTCATTACCCAATTCAACTTTTTTGTTACCAGGCTTTTAGAAGGCGGTCAACTTAAAAAATGGAATGACAACTTTACTGGGAAATCTAGCCTTCTTTTTATGAAACAGACGGTAATTCCAGAGAAAATCCCTATCCAAATTCGACACCTGCAGACTCCATTTTGCGTGTTGACTTTTGGGCTGATATTAAGCTTAATTGCTTTTCTGACAGAAATTATTTTGGTTGATCTGATTTCACTTATTTTTCTCTGGGTACCTATAGATATATACTGAGTATGTACAACATATGCAACAAAGAAAAATTTTACATTTTTTACTATTATAAGCATGTGATGTGTTCTTTAGTGGCAACTTTGATAACGCGATAACGCGAAACTTTCAAATTGAAACTGACTTCAGTACGGTAACAGCACATAAATAAAACTTCAAATATTTATGTTCTGCTCTTCGTTGTGATATACTATTTACTACTAAAAGGTTACTCGTTGAAAACACAAATTCCTGCTACTGTTTACAACCCCATGTATTCTCCAAATAGATCATTGTAGGAGATAACTGCGTTTATCTGTCCCACGCGGAATGCCAACAGTAATAAAATTATAGAGGTAGGGGAGACATAAGGTTTTCAGTATTAAATATTTACGGAACACCCCTGGTCAGAGAACTTCTCTCATACAGACAAATCGGCATATAATTACGTTACCTCTTACGACTCACATAGCAAAGGGATTTACAAGACATATCATAATAATATCCACTTAGGCTATTCAGAATGTCCTATGAATATCGTGAAATATACCTAAGATATCCCTAGGATATCTGCGGGACATCCTTGCATGTTAAGTGCTGGTATTCATGCAAATGGAAGAAAAATACTCGTTCCGAAACAAATATTCTGCTCTTTTTTTTCAACCTATAGCCAATTACTATCGCTTTCGTTGGTAATATATTTTATAGCCTAATATAGTTAGATTTGAACCCCCATAACTGTATCGTTTAAGTATAGCATGAAAAACAATACTCCACATCATACGTGTAACACGCGTTCTTTCACCTATATAATACGAGTTACTTTTTGAAGGAAAAATTATCTACATAGAATGTTACAAATATTTTTTAACATAAATGTTTGTATTAATTGTCCAATTTATACTGCATTCGATATTTACAACTATATGCCCATAAAATCCAACCAAAAATTTTAGGTTTGACCGTTAAGCTATATTGCTAAAATATTCAGATTTTTCACTTCAAGGAACCCAGTTGATCCATGGCATTGATTAGGGGGGAGGGGGGATGTCCCACCATTTAAGAATGTTAATTTTTTTCAGCAGTCACAGAAAAGAAAAGTTTGTAAATTAACCACACCGATGCGTAGGAATATTAAGAAAGTAGGTACGGTAAATTAGTTTCCCATACATCAATGTTAGCGCTCCTATATATTTGTGGGGAAGAGTCAAATATATACTTCCTTTACTATTTAAGAAGTTTTTTACTGTGTGCCTATTTCTTAATACATTTTTAGAAATATTTACTTTGGATTCATTACTGCGGTAATTTACATGCTAAAACTTTGATACACTTTAACAACGTTAATGAAATTACCGATCTGAATAACCTACCCACACACGTACGGGGTATCTGTGAAAAATTCTTTAAGTGATTACCCAAGTGATATTAATTTTTATTAATGCAATGAGTATACTTGGGAAGTTTTCCATGGTTTGTGTCGCTTTAGAACTCTTAATTTTTTTTATTTTTTTAGAATTTCTACTATTGTATTATAGCAATCATAGTATCTATGTTACAACATTTATTGACCCTAAGAACAAATTAAGTACATTTACGTTATCCTAGGGATATCCACAGAATGCCCGAAATTTATTTAGGATATTCGAGACATTTATGGGACATCCCTGGGATATCAGTAGAGTCCATTTGTATCTAGTGGCCCTTTTTCGTGTTCAAAATTTCACAAAAATCTAATTCCCAAGAATTCCCATTCAGTTAGTTTCAAAACAAAATTGTCATAAAAGGAGATAAATTATGTTGTTAAAATTTAAGCAGTGAAAATGATTGTAAATGATGTAAAAATAATAAAACTATAAAAATGTTTATCAAAAAATTTAAATTTTTAATAAACTAACTGTTATGTATTCGTTTATTGCCCAAACCATTCGTTCCACTATAAATAAAACTCATATTTCCTCCGTTTGCATCTTTTAAAGCTTGACTTGTATTTTCTTTATTATATTTGTCAGGTAAAAAACTTTAATTTTTTTAAAATTACAAATGCATTATTTTTCCATAAATTTAAATGTGGAGTGACTCTTTGTACTATAAAATTCTATTTCCAATTCGTGATTATTTACGTATGGCTATGACACACAAAATCTGCGAAATGAATCCAAGTTGAATAACTGAAATTTTACATCTTCCCAAATTTTTAAATTCATATAGTTTTTATCAACTGATATTGTGAGCTTGAAATAACTTTTTCTTCACGAGCAATACAACTAACGAAATTAAAATTATTGCCAGTGTAGTGACTACCTAAAATTGCCGACACTTGTTTCGTTTATTAAATTAAATACTATGAATATATAATGATAATAAAATTTCATAAATTTTTATGATGAGTGATTCGAGTACAACACAGTCTAATTAAAAGTTTGAACACATATTTCAAAATTCCATTTATTAAATTAGACGATTATTTTTTCTAAATGTTTCATTACACTTTCTATAGAAATATTATCCATGTCTATTTACTAAATATACCTTTGAAGTAAGATTCCTAGAGCTAGCTATGATATTTCAACATGAGTTGGCGAACTGTTTACGCTAGCAAAACAAAATCTCATTTTATTCTCCTGTTCGATGGTTTGTAATACAACTGGTATATTTAGAGCGACTATTAAATTTAATATAGCTGAAAACTGCTGTCTTTTAAGTGGCTTATTTTGTTGTAACGCAACATATTACTGCAGGAAATTTTTCTTCAAAATTATTGTAAATTTTTCAGACTGCAAAAATCATGGGTATGCTCTTTTGGTTGATGTTCCTAAGACAGTTTTTCTATTAATTTGCTTTTGGCTGTTATGTCGCTTACGAACAGCCGAATATTGTGGGTGTATTGTGAAATAAGAATTGTTTCAATTCTTATTAAAATACCGACGTAATCACTTACTTGCAACAATGGAATTAAGTTACTTATGAAGTTTTCTTCGGAGTTGGCATTATTTTTTCTGCATTACAAGCTACAAGTTTTCACCGGATGTGTTATTTTTTTATGTCTTGGTTTCATGCATGATATTGTTAGCATAGTTGCTGTTACATGAAATGTTATTAATGTTTTCGACAGTAAATGTATTACATTCTAAGTGTTATTTTGTATGTTATTATTTCCTGTACAGTGATTTGTGTTATACTCCTTTTTATATTAATTTAATGACTCTCGGTGACAGTTAAATATTGTATATATGTACAAATTTCAGACATTTGTAAATAGCTGTAGGTAAGGGTTATAGTGGATATGTATTTGCAATAAGAATTTGATATCAGTTTACATAACACCATTCAACCATTTATGTGTGAGATTAATTAAAAACGCGTGCACTAGAACACGCTCTAAAAATATATGTGGCTTATCTTTATGCACATTTAAGTTTACAATTGATATCAACTCTACTTTTCTTTATCGCGTTAACCTCTTACGTCCCAGCGGGTCAAATTTGACCCTTACCAGTCAAAAATTATTTTTTCTTATACTCAGAACGTTTACGACCATTAAACCCCAATGGGTCAAATTTGGAACACTCTCGGTGCGCTACTCTGGCTTGTCCTGCTATCTAGCGGCAGCGCGTGAACTACGTGCTAGTCGGCTAGTTGAGTTCGAGCTG
>PNEQ01066829.1:12662-30489 GCA_003012365.1 Medauroidea extradentata | reverse complement strand
TATTTATTTATCTATTCTTCTTTTCTTTCTCTTACTTATTTTTGTAACTACCGCGTTCCCAAAAAGATTTCTGGTTCTCTTGTATAGCTATAGCGAGTAAAAAGTTGCTCTACCGAGTTTAGAGAAGGATTGACGCACGTAAAACAGAGTATCCTAATATGTCGAGAAGTAATTAAGGTAAGTGACCCAAAAGTATGGCAATCCTGGCCCGCCATGCATGTGTTCTTAAATAGTCATTGTATAAATTACTGGCCAGGTGGTGGAGAAGCCCCCTTATGTCGAGAGTCTACGTGTCGTCGTCCTCCTGTCTCATAAAGTAGTGAAAGTCGTAGCAAGTCAGCTCCTCCTAGTCCTACGGTTGTTAATCCACACTTTTTAACAATATTATTCTTGTGTTCTCACTTCCATTTTCATATTCAGGGTCTGAAACGTATTATGCAAAATCCAAATACATACCCGCAAGGTAACTTCTGTATGTGCAAGATCACAAAATACGTGCAAAGTGACTGTTCATATATACAATTTTATATATGCAAGACATGTTTCCTCATTTAAGAGACCTAAGTCTGTTTATGTAAAATCCCAACTCAAGCCGACAAGTTTTATGTTATCAAGTGGAAAATCTCAGCATAAATCTGCAAGGTCTCAGTCCAAATGCGCAATGTCTCATTCCACGTCTATATCAGTCCATTATGATGGATTTAAATGCACATGTGCAAGGTTTCAGTTTGAAATATCTCCATATGATAAGGTTATGTAACGCTGTTAAACCACTGCTTCTTAAGTTTCGAGATATGGATATTTTGATTGGTTTTATTAGAAAGAAGAGCGATAGTCTATTACCTGATGGCATTTATGGAGACACAGTTTGTTGAAGAATATGGTTTTATAAAGCATACATATCGCAAATTTAGTTGCAGAAGTAGGCAGGGAGTCACGGTGGCCGAGTGGTCACACCTCTCCCCTCTCACCTAGTATTCTCTTATAAAGGCCATGCTTCCCTGTTGTCATTGTTTTCATGATAATATTTTTTTAAGCCTAAACGAGAGCAGATATAAAGAATCTGTTTGGCAGTTTTGCTCAAATGGTTTTCCAAATGCTGGCTAATTTTTTGAAGATAGTAAATTCTATAGTTTTGGTGAATCATGTAACTAACAAAATCTTTGTTTATTGACTTATAATTCGAAACCGTATAATTTATTGTGCTGTAAAAATAGTCATCATGGCAATAACCATTGGAAACAAAACTGCCAAATTTATGTGTGATACCTGCTCTCGTTTAATCAAAAAATAATTATTGCAAATATCAGTAGAAACAAGGGAGCATGGCCTTAATTTAGCTAACAAAAATTAAGAAAGTGGCACATTACAAAGTTACATTTATTCAGTTTCACAAGCCAAGTTACTAAATAATTTTTATTATACCCTAATATTAAATTTAAACTCTCTATCAAGGCATTCTGTACACTGTTGTAGCCATATGTTAACAAATCGTAACTGAAAATTTATAACAAAAATGCAATAAATTCATCTTAGTGACAATCTCGCAATTTTAGTCAAGTTACATCTTCAGGGATTCCCATATATTGCAGTGATCATTTGTAACATGTTATATATGATGAGCTTAAGAATTATAGTGGTGTAAGTCATGTAAGTAATTTTCACAAAAATTAATAATTGCTTTTGCATATAAAATACAGTGCCCTTTTTTCAGTACTTGAATATTACTTTGAAAATTTATTTTAAAAATTTAATAATTGTAATGGAAATTTATTTTAAGAAATGTTTAATATGAATTAAAAAAGCACCTCTTAATAAAAGTAACTTACACCACCATCATTCTAAGCCCTTAACATATTTCCCATACTTCACAGGTACACTAACATCGGACTATCATAACACATAATCACACAGTTTTTGTCCTCTGTTAAGTTATTTTTTCGCTTGCCTCGCTTGAATTTGAAAAATTCAATGTTGTGAATTGTCAGCTGAATAAATTACGAATAGATCAAAATCATGTTTTGAATATGAACATGTGACTCATGAATTAAAATTATTTTATGTAAATTTTGAATACATAAAAATATAATTATCTTTATTCATAGAAACTTTATCCAGAATATTAAGTGTTTTTTAACATACAACTCTCACACTCATTAATTACCATTTAACACATGACCTTATAACTATAAGAGTATCAAAGTTTGAAGCCCCAAGTATGATAATTTATGACGTATTCATAACTAGTTACAGGTACATAAACAAATTCAATGAGTCCTTTCTGGCTCACAGACGGAAATCAGTGTTGAAGAGAAAGCAAGTGGTCAGTGGTACTTGGCAGTCCTCAGCATGTCTGCAGACAAGGCCAGTTTCCTAATATTGCGCAGACAGCCCGCGGACGACTCCTGCAACTTCCGGTCTGTGGAGCCGATGGTCCTCAGTAGATACTGCAAGCACACCCACACCAAAACCTTTTCGTAACCAGCAATATCTACCCGCGGGCCTTCGTGTTGGCAAGTGAACAAAATATGCATTATCATATCCTATGTCCTTGTAAGCTAAGAGGTCTTAACGTCTCGTCGACGAGGTCATTAGAGACGGAGACGCACAGCTAGACACGTTGACAGAAACTGAAAGAGGAATCGGCCATAGTCTTTGTTAATTAATTGTCCCAACATTTGCCTGGAGCACAGCCGTAGAAGAACAGGTCTGGACACTCGCCTGGAAACTTGACCCCCTTGTTGTTTGACTGCAGTTCACCAAGTTACCGAGAATATTGTGTTTTATTGGCGCTGCAGTTAGGGCGGTCGGACTCTTAACTCCGCCCGCTTCCTTCCCACTAAGATAAACAACTTATCAAAACGTAAATTTTATCAATTTATGAAATTCTTCCTTTGCTCACAAATTTACAAAAAGGCTCCAGCAATCTTTATTTACTTTATAAATTTAACAATGCAAAAAATGTTGGTGGAGTTTGAGTCCGACCGCCCGGATTACAGCACTAAAAAGTACGACATTCTCGGTAACTTGACGAACTACAGCCAAACAACAAGGAGGTCAAGCAAAATACATTGTTAGATAGGCGAGTGTTCAGACCTGGTCTTCTACGACCGTAGCCAGGAGCTACTTCAGAAAACAATGGAAAACCGAAATCAGGATGGCCGGAGCTAAGAATATAATCCGGGTTCCTCCCGAATGAGAATACAACGCGACATAGATGCGCAGTTACTACGTCTAAGACAAAAGTCCTTTCAGAAGAAGAGCCAATTTGCAATTTGCACTCCATGTATATTTCACAATTTTATTTGGAGAAAACGAGTTCATTTCAAATTACAGGACAAAAATAGTTAGAAGCGTAAAATTAGTAGTTACATGATTAAGATAATTATCTTCAAAAGTATTAAATAAGATTGATATTAAAATTAAGGTATTTATAACAAAAAAACGTTGATTGCATTCATTAAATAAGAAATGTCAAAATTATATTACTGATAATATTAGCAAATAAATACACTGTGAACATTTTGCACCAGCGGTAGTAACACTGCACCAAACAAAATATTTTTTTATGTATTGAATTGGCGAATCATTAATAATAATTATCAGACGTTGATTTCACTACACGTTAAGAAGTTCAATGCAGTTATTTTGGTATGGCACAATGGTTGCTGCTAGTTACTCTACCGTTCCGTGGGGTCAAATTTATGGATATAAACCGACCTTACAATATATCGTAAGCTTGGTACACGTAGACTGACTTGTGTTACGAAACAAATACATATTACCCCCCACATATGGCGGCCATGAGTAAAGAAATTTACTTACGATAAATTCGATACAAAAAAATGTACACATGAAATTACAGAAGTATTTACTTGTGGTTGACAGTAGTTGGAAGGATATAAAAATGTCGTGTAAGTGTCTCAAGTCACCCCCCATTTTACGGCAGGGTTAGAATAGTCAAACAAATGATATAAATCTTACATGGATGAAAACTAGTGTAGTTCTCTCTCTCTCTCTCTTTTTTTTTTTTTTTTTTAAATAAATTTGCTCCCCTCCCCTCAAAATTTACGGCTCTACTCGGGCTTGTTTAGGACAAAAAATGCATGCACGCCAGGAACGCAGAGCTGACACCCGGCCCGTGAGTCATAGGCGAGTCTGCAGACCATGTTCTTCTCTAATGTAGCTATTTTAAATGGCAAAACCTCAAACACACTTGTTTTCAAAGTCTTGTAAAAACGAATTTTGGGCGGTTTATTTGTGCTATTCGTGGTAAAGTGAGCACTTTGATAGATCAACTTATCTAGAATAATAATTTAAAAACATGGGTGTTATTTTATCGTGATATCAAACGTAACTTTCTAGCTCAGTAAAAACTACAAGCTATACACGTTGACTGTATGTTAGAGTTATACGTTTATACAAAAAAAGAGGCAGAAAAACACAAATTAGCTGAAAAGAAAACGTAATCAGGGATTCAAAAGTGATTACTTTATCCCGATTTATCACACACAAACACACACACATACAGGGTGTCCAGAAACAAACACATAATAAGCACACTACGCGAATCCTGGGCTAAGCTGGAGACAAAAATTTTAGTAGCAAAATGTTGTCCGATGACATTTTACATGTACAATGTGGCAACATAGTTCTGTAGTTAGTCTCAGCCACGGTCTATGAAGGTAGAGGTCTTGACACTGAGGAATAAAATGTGACTCCTCCTTGTCGCCGAGCGCTAGTAGTAATTTAGTGGAAGATTTGTCTTGTATTTGTATTTGGCTTAGCTTAAAATGTGAAGTTGTTACCGGAATTGCGAGTTTTATATCGAAGAAAAAAAATGGGAACGTAATTTTTTATTGGAACACATTTTTTATAACAATAAAATTTAATTTTTCAATATTTTACATGTAGATGCACATTGCAACGTTTCTCAAATTTTGTAGGGCACAAAAATATAGTTTTTGTTCGAATGTGTTCACTAAAACAATAATACACAATATATTTCTTCAGACTACTTTTATAAAGTTTCACACATGCCAATGCATTTATGGACATGGAACATGTATATACTATATCAGCCTACCTTATTAACATAATTTTATGTAAATAATTGCAAAAATGTTAAAACGCGAGATGTAAACAAGACAAATCTTCCACCAAATTACTACTAGCGCTCGGCGACATGAAGGGGTCACTTTCTCTTGTTGGAGAGCATAGGCAGTGTCAAGACCTCTACCTCTTAGACCGCGGTCTCAGCTTGCGCTCCATAGATAATTTACTTAATTACTACTACTGTTCCGGCCTGCATATTATACGTGCAGGTTAAAATCCAAAGAAATCGAAACGTGTTTCTACTTAAACTCGACGTAACAAACGTAAACTAATACCTGGACGTGGAGCACAAGAAGGGACCTTATCCGTGCAGTGTTGCCATATGTGCATTTAAATTTGTAGAGAATACAGCTGGATGCAGCGAAGAAACCCGTCCATTGCTGTGGCGGTAGGAAATGTGAAAGTTCCACACGCAGCTGACAAAGTGTCTCTTTAAATCACAAGCAGTTCGCTGCGTTGGGAGGCCGGCATTATCACTCATTGTTGGTGGTAGCCTAATATGGTGCGACTATTCCTCTCATTAGGCCAAAACTTAGTGGTCATGCCATTCCAACTATGTCATGTCATTACAGCAATAGGAGGGTTTTTCCATTGCCTTTGTTCTGTTTATCCTGCACTTTTGTCTCTGCGACTGGTTTATATAGCTATAAAGTCCATTTACACTTTTTTATTCTCAGTGTTCTAGGTAACATACATACACACAGTAACGCATACAGAATGTAAACAATCAGTATCTAAAACTATACACAACAGTGTATAGGGCTCCGAGACAATTCATTTCTTAGGATACTTGCAATCCATAAGGTCGGGAAATATACATATATCGCTCTATAAATTTGTACTAAGATACATTTTCAGCGTTCTACTGTAGGCCTGGCTTTAATCGACATGCTGGTCAGCTGATGCTAGTTTCTTCAGAAATAAAAATCTGGCATAAAAAGGTAATTAATATCATTCGTTAACCACAAGGTTTTAGTTCTCATTTGTACAGCGATTTACCGACATTTCCCGTCCGTATGTAATACAGGAGTCTTATATCAAATTGCTCGTCACGGAGCCCTGTGCGCTACTGTGTATAGTTGTAAACGTCTATCATTTACACCCTTTGTGTAAACATGTACACAGGATAATTTGTTAATATATGTGAACCCTGCAGTAGTGCATTCTTCAAGGCAAATAATAAGGGAAAGATATTTGCAACACTGGGCCTTACGTGATTCATGAGGATGGTAGATGGCCTTCAAAGTGTGTATTCGAAAAGTAAAAGTGTCATATAAAATGGAAAGTGAATGTCATAAGAGAATTTCATTTCGCATACATGTAAATTATGTGAACACAAATAACCACAAAACATTATGTTACAGAAAGTAAACCATATCATACATCCCTTAGTGTTTGGTTACCCTATATTGTCTAGAACTGTGTGACAAACCCCTATAGCGATTAAAAATGGCTGTAAGTAATCAGCAAAATGAATTAAAAATATTTTCGTAGGAGTACGTTCGGATCTCGACCATTTCACAGAAATCACATGTTCAGTTGGAAGTAAACGTGACAATGCCTGCGAGGTAGGCAGCCTGAAATACTGCCGTGCATTATGTGTCACTTACTTAATGCCACGTGCTTGTCATTTTATGATGCGTTTACACATTTTCAGTCTCCACCTTTGAGGCAGTCATATCACCTTTACGAATCACATTACGCCTAATGTTGCATATACGTTTCTCTAATTGTTTGTACTGATAATTGTACTCTCGTCGGGTTAGCATGTATATTTAAAGACTCGACACATCCTGTACGTACCTGATCGCACTACTTGAAATTTAGCAGCATGCCCTCCTTCAGGATGTTCACGTGGAAAAAATACATAATTTTATATTTGCGTGGCATAGTGTTCGTTTTATTAACGTTACATTTTCCCCCCGTAAAAGTTTTTTTGCTCTCATAGTTTTCCCATAGCGGCATGTCAAAGTCAGAATTTTGCAAGTTACGGAAAGACAGTAACAACAAAAACCAAGTGACTTAATAGAATGAAATAATTTACACTGAAATTACATATTATGGGACATATGCTAAAATATTAAAAAACACGTAACAAAGTCGTTTTGTCTTTTTTTTAATTGCCGTAAATTAGGTAAATTGTCATAATTTTCAGACTTTTTTTAAATTACAAAGGATTATCATCGTGTGCTTTCAAAATTTTAGCATATGGCCTAAAATATCTACTTTCAGTGTAAATTGTTTCGTTCAAGTAAGTCACTTGGCTTATGTTATTACCATGTTCCCGTAACTTGCAAATTCTGACTTTTGACATGCTGTTATGGGAAAACTATTATGAGAGCTAAGAACTTTTTACAAGTGGAATATGAAGTCACAAGTAACGTCTAAAAAACTAACACTATGGTGTACAAATATAAAGTTGTGAATTTTGTTCCACGTGAACGCCTTTAATGAATATGTGTAGTACTGACCTCCACCACACCGTGGTGGTGCATAGTGATGCAGTTGTAAGGGTCGGCGGAGAGCTGGTTCAACGCCCCAGCGGCGGCCCGCTGGACGTCCACGTCGTCGTGCAGGTAGCCGACGAGGGGTGGGATCACTCCCAGACGTCCGAACTCGTGGCAGTTGTCGCGACACCCGCAGCAGCTCGCTATCGCGTCTGCAAGGCGTCGGCGTAGGCCGCTCTCCTCCTGCACACAGACCACCCGCACAACACTGCCACCTCCGCTGATAATGTATGAACAGCTTATAAAGTCCAATAATATATAAATATCGCATGATGATTTTGCCCGAGGGCCAAGGTATCACACTCTGAACCGCAGATTTACGATTGGTCGCCCATAAGCACCTGGCTTGTCACGGAAAATGGCATACGCCCTACAATGAAAGTGAAGTAAAGGGATTTTGGTCAGCACTCAACATCTAGGTCTACAGCACTGTTGAGGGGTAACATGATATGAATATGGACCAACACCGGAATGAACGGGTGAGAGATTTGGGAGATCCCTGAGAAAATCCACCGACCAGCGGCATCGTCCGCCACGATTACCACATGCAAAAATTCTTGGACCTACCCCGCCGGGAATCGAACCCGGATCGCATGGCGGGGGGCCAGTGCTCCAGCCACTGCTCCACCCGTGGTTTCGTGGGGGACGGGTGACAACGCCGGAATTCAAGGGTGAGGGACACTGAAAATCTCCTCCCTTCCCCACCTTAAATCTGCTTTCTCTAGGGTACAGGTTCCTACGTCACCTACAATAAAACAGCATTTTTATTGCACTTTCTTTACTAAAAACTCCAACTATCTGTGAAATCATTTTCTCAGTCATTATTATATAACTTGAGACTTATTTTTTAAGGAAATGTTTAGTCACACGTGGAAGCTGTACGAGAGACATAAAAGCAATGTTCATGAGACATTAATAAGAGCCAGAGGGTTGGATGGAGTGTCACTCACCGTGTGTACGTATCGCGCGAGCAATGGCACCACGTTGTAGTCGGTGAGTATGGCTAGGTTGGTGATACTGCGGGCGATGAGGGCTACCAACTTGCAGGCCGCCTCCACCACCTTGGTGTCTGGCGAGTCCAGCAGCTCCACCGCAGAGTCCAGACCGCCCACGATACTGCGCACCATCTGCTCCGAGTTCTGCCAGTGTCACAATCAACACTTCTGTCCACGTATTTACACGGCGAAGTTTCTATCCCTGGCTCCGGACATCTTGATGTACAAATTTCATGGGTAACCGAAATCTCACCAGGCGACTGCAGGGATGTTTCCTTAACATGTGTCATGATCGACACCTCTACCAGCTCCTGTCATTGTACCAAGTTGTGTCTCACCGTCTCTCATGACATCGCGGTCGACAAGACGTAAAGTCCACATACCTTTCGCGGTGAAAACGCGTCTGTTATTTTCATAACCAGGTTCGGCTTTTGCTCAGTAACATTTTACCCATTCTCACCCTCAAACATTTGGGCTAACAATCCTCTATACAAACGTATTTAGTTAGTTTACCCTAGGTTAACTCCAGATTATGATGATAAGTGAACTGTATGTCTCGTTAACAGCGAGGTCATTAGAGACGACGATAGAGAACTTGGTACTATGACGAGAGCTGGAGGAGAGGAGTTGGTCATGGTCTTTGTTAAGGCGCCTGCATGCTGGCCATGTGTTTGTGTTAGTGAATTTTTCATTATCCCCTGCAAGTTCCATACAGAAAAATTTATATAAACTTTCCGCGCCTGATATTTCACAGATATTACCTTCTTCATTACCAAATATGTATTTAAAATAGCGCGATGGACGCAATGCGACACTAAAACCTCTCGTTATTGCAAACACTAATCCAACTGCCGGGCGACAAATACTAAAATATATATTTAATGTAAATAGTTCCTTGCCATTACATAATAACCTCAAGTACGACAGCCGTGAATGTTTACAGTATTTCAATTTTTCTTTCGTTTATTCGTAATATATTTTGAATACCTACTCGCATTACCAAAATAGAAAATAAAGTCACAATTACACGTTTACTTAAAAAGTAGTGACTGACTTGTACTGACAAACAAAAATCTCTCGTAAAGTAAATAAATAAATACAAGCAACATTTGGACACAAAAACTACTAAGTTAGCTTAGTTTTCTGGCAGCTTTAACTTTAACATGGCGCAACATGGTTGGCTTAGAATGAGTAGTCTCACATGAAAATGCCAGCAAAAAAAAAAACTCGAGAGCAACGATTACGTGCCAAATTTGCAGCAAAACTTTGCTTTGAATGAGAAAATTTGATGGCCTCAACTTACACTATTTATCCATAATATTAATAATTCAATACTACGCACACACACACTGTTTATGTTAAGTTAGTAAATATTAAATAATTCACTATAGATACTGTCCCACTCTAGCAATTCCGCAACATTTTGTTTTTGATTATTACTTCATTTATTTCAATAAAAAATTTGGTGAGAGTCAAATATCAGATCACTCTTTACTTACTCTGGGTTTGTTCTAAACGGCCTCTCTTTTTGATCTTTCATCTCTGTCACGTTTTTATGTTTGTCCGTGCTTTCGATTTTTATGTTTTTGATATTTTCTGTTCCCTTCGATCGCAAAATGATATTCTGATTGGTTCGCACTTTGTAAGTTTTTCTTATGTTATTGGCTGATAGTTTGTACGAATTTATTGGCTAATAGTTTTGTACGAATTATAGTTATGGTTTCGTTTATTAGTGATAAGCCTACTACACAATTTGTTTGCTTTTATTTATATTTTGATTATGTTCGGTAATACATGTACAGAAATCTCAAAATAGTATTGTACTTATGCACTATGAGCATAAATGTTTAATAAAACTTACGTGCGTCTATTTATTCGTAACTAACATACTGTTGAAATTTGCCGAACTGATATAAGCTCTGCGTAAATACGTAGTAACCACCAATCATACTAAATATAACCTATTGCAATAAAAAGTTATACATTTTACAATATATTCAACGCTTGGCTTCGCATCTAAACTGCACATAAATATCTGTCTTTAAAAGCATATATTTTTTGTATATATGTGATTGTGAGCTGTTACAATTTGCAGGTTTTGCAGAAACGTAAAGACTCTTCATTTAAGTGTTTTCGGTAAGAGTATTTGAAAGTTAAGGTTGTCAAAATTTCTAATAATTTTCAATGAACACGAATTTGTATATACATCTTTCGTAACATAAAATAAATTAACTTGTTCGGAACAGAAAATAAACAAATAAATTCAGTTTGCGTTAATTTGACTTGATTTTACAACCATTAATTTCTTAAATCCGTGTACCGGAATAAATATCGTAATTTAATCAATTAAATAATTTTCACGATGCTAAACGTGCACTTATTTACTTTGCTATTTTTAATACATTTTAACGTATATCTGTGTAAAAAATGCGCCTATGAGTTTTCGATTTCAAACATTATTAGTGGTAGATGACTTTTAAATTTAAGAACATAGAAGTTGAAGTTTACCGAAACAATAGTTAACAAACTGATTAGTTGCTGAAAAAGTTTCAGATGAGCAGTATGGGTTCAAAAATGTTTCCTGCACAGACCATGGAATTCACAACTTTTATAAAAACAAATTTCCATTATTTCTTAAAATTCTCTTTGATCGGCAGGTGCTCTTAATGAGAAAATTGAGAAAAGTAAATTAATTAATCCGTGCAAATATCACTCTAAAACAATCCCAGACAACTGATTATGATGTTATGATGATCACAATAATAACTGGTATTGACTGTACCAACTGATGAATAAGGATAAGTGATAACGTTGATGATAACTGCTAGATAACTGATGAATGATTACGATGTATGACTGATGTTAATTCGATTGATGGAGAATGTGGAACGTACAGTATGATGATGGTGGATTTGATGACGATTATGTCAATGATGGGTGATTAATTATAGATGGTTGATGAATACTGATGCCTGACAATAATTATAATAATGGTGAAAATAATATATCTAAAATTGGAGTAACATCCTCTTCGTAACAGGTTATTGAAGTACAACATATAATTTCCCGTTGTTAAAAAAATGTATGACCGTTGTCATATATCACGTGCTTCGCCTAAGCCTACGCAACCCGCAACATTGTTACAGCATTCGATATATATATATATATATATGTGTGTGTGTGTGTGTGTGTGTATGTATGTATGTATGTATGTATGTGTGTGTGTGTGTGTGTATAGAATGTAAGTAGTTCCTTGCCATTACATAATAACCTCAAGTACGACAGCCGTGAATGTTTACAGCATTTCAATTTTTTTTCGTTTATTCGTAATGTATATTAAATACCTACTGGCATTCCCAAATTAGAAAATAAAGTCACAAATACACGTTTTCTTAAAAAGTAGCCATATATATAAATGCTACTTTTTAAGTATACACACACATATATATATATGTGTGTGTGTGTGTGTGTATGTAGGTGTGTGTGTAGGTGTGTGTGTAGGTGTGTGTGTAGTTGTGTATGTGTAGGTGTATGTGTGTGTGTGTACACACAGATGTACTTAAATCAAACGCTAAAATACAGAAATGATTTATCATGAAAAAGTGTCATCGGTATTTCGCAGAGGAGTGCATTCCTACTTCGTGCGCTTAACTTCTCTCCTCTCGCGTGTCTGTCCCTGCTGCTGCCGTCACAGGGAGGGTTATACATTTATTAGACACATTATAGCCAAGTGAATATTAAAAGAGGTATGGGTAATTGAAAATGGAGTCTAAAATTATTATTTCGGCGAAATATCTAAGAAAGATTGGAGTTAAATTACGATTTTGTGGGCGATTATAGGTGCTGGTGTGATCTTTAATCCGTAAAGCAATAAAAGGGTGGCCACCCATATTATTTTCATGAAAAGCGAAACCTTACGTCTTCATGAGGTGGCCACCTTATTATTGCCTACAATTACTTTGCCGCCAGGTTTTATGAAACATTTCGTGTAAACCATTTGAGCAGAGCATTTAAAGGAATAAACAAATTTCCTGTTGTTTAAGCGCCTTAAATGCAACGTTTACAAGAAAAATGTACACTTACGTTGCTGTGACAATAACACAATGCATGGTATGTAAGCAAAAAGTGATATTTCCGCCAAGGAATTGGTTTGCACATGCACCGTACTCTCAGGAGAGTACGTTTCTTGCAATTCAGTTCTTCAAAATCATGTTGCAAAATACAGCGAGCATAATGTTCGTGCAACTTAATTTCTTTTAAACGTTCATAAATATTATACGCATCAGTGTTTTTACACAGCACAAATATTATAATGTGTAAACACTGCTGCATTTTCTATCCCTCAACTTTTTTACCACACAAATAACTTAACGAATTCCATAACAACTTCATTATGATATATATCTTTAAGAGTGAATTAAATACACTGAATCCTAAAATCTTGTACGTGAAGATGTGCCACCTTTTCATAATAAAAGTTAAACTAGTATATACGCGCAGTAAAGCTAGCAGTTACAAAATGAAACGGAGTTATGCACAGTCCTTACTGACGAGTTGGCAATATTACCATTTATCATAGCAATTCCTGTAAGACAAGGATTTCAAAGGGCGACTTCAAAGTTTAGCCAAAATAAAATAGTGCTTCCCCGTGGAGTCAAGTCAAGTGTATGTTACAGCTCGTCAACAATGAGGTCATTATAATACTTACACATTACTTTACACAAGAACGGAAACTAGGAGAGGAAACGGTCATGGCCTGCAGGCCTATTCAGGAACCATTTCACTACTCCCTTGGGGTGATTTAGGGAGATCATGGGAAACCTATATCAAGAAACAAACTCGGGTCCTACTGATACCGTTGTGCACCTCGTTCGGTCGAAGACTGATCTCTCTTTCCGCTGGTGTAAAGATGAACATACGCGTAGTCGCAATTTGACTGTTCTGGTTGCGTGTTGGCCTGGCTTGTGTCGTATCGGGTGAACAGCCCGATGATTCAACCACAGAGACGTCATTGGGATTCCCAATGATACCTTGACGACACCTTTGCATGTACGTGACTTTTGGCATGTGTAAGTGAGGTAATATCTATTTTTAGACCTCTGGTCACCATGTTGCACCGCCGATTGATGTCACCAAATTGGCCGTGTTAAAGCCTCCAAACTGTAAAATAGAGGCAGTCTTGAAGAGTCTTGAAGAATCTTTAAGTTTCTTGGAGAGCCTTGTGAAGTCTGTTGAGACCCACGTGAGTGTGAAGTGAGACCCGAGTGTGGTGTGGGTCGGCTTCGGCACCAATAGGTCGACGACGGACGTCATTAGAAGTGCCGGACCGCGGAGATGACAAACACTTGGGGTGTTCTGTTGGCGACGAAGACGACGAGAAACATCGCCTTGAGGGGGGAGGGGGGCATCGTGATGGCGATAGCAGGCGTCGAAGCCCCGTAACACCAGCGGGATGCAGAAGGGACACACAACACTTGGAGTGTTGTCAGCGCAACGGAGCTGACAAGGTGTGGCGTCTCGAGGGCGGCAACACGGCGGCGGTGGTCGACGACAAGGCTGAGTAACATTAGCGGACTGAAGAAGTGACGAAAAACACTTGCGGTGTTGTATCGACGGCAGCAGTGAAGGTGTCGGCATGCTACAGAGAGGTGGTGAGCTGTGTAGAGCAACACTGGAGGTGTTATCAGCGAGAGCAGTAGCTGGCAACTTAGGAGAGTTTGCTATTGGTCCTGCTAGGAGGTGCTAAACTTGTGGAGAGAGACTGGCGAAGACATCTTGGTGACGTCAGATTCTACTGTAAGGCTGCAGGCACATACCTTGCGAGCAGTATTGGACGAAACAAGAGGACTGTTGCTACGGGTCGACGGACAGAAAGGAGGTGCGCGACAGAAATCAAACCGAAGAACTCAAGGGTGAAGACAGTGGTGCACTCGGGGTGCTGCGCAGCACATGGTTAACCATCACCACTTCGGACTGTTAAGGATTGTACATTGTCACTTCAGAGACTGTTTTGGATATATGACTTAACTTTTATTGTGAATAGAAGTCTTTAATCAATTGTAAACATTGTTGTTCTTTAGTTGTCAGAGTTAATTAACGTTTATGTGGCGCAGTAGTAATTGTGTGCATAATAAGGATGCAGTGAAAGTCACAGTTGATTTCTGTTTTGTGTATTTTTGTAAGCTTTGTGAGCTAGTAAATCAAGAACTCAATTAAAGTCTTTCTTTATAATTATAAGACTTCTATCCCAAAGATCTCAGAGAATTGCTCACATGAAAATTTTTACAGGTGTAACAATACTAATAGATGGCCACCTACAGCTCGCAGAGGCCTGAGCAGGCATGTACCTTGAGGTGGCGGACGAAGGGGCAGAGCGCGAGGGTGGCGTTGCGCTGCACGATAGGGTCAGGGTTCCTCAACAGCGACCAGACGAGGCGCACGCCGTCCAGCTGGTCGACGGCTACAGCGGCCTCCTTGTCACGCAAGCACTCGGCGAGCGTGGCCGCCACCTCGCGCAGCAACGTGTCGTCTATGGAGCCCAGCAGCCACACCAGGGGCGGCAGTCCTCCAGAAGTTCGCAACTTGGCTCGGCCCTCCTCCAGCCGGCAGCACTCGGACAGCGCGCCCACAACGTTCCTCAGCTGTGCACACATCAGTCACTCTCATGTCAGTACCGGCCAGTGACCGTTCCCTTGTGGACAAGAAGAGGGGAGGGATAGCTACGATACGGGCGATCCTCTTCGCCCAAAGCATCTAAAGTAAAAAAAAAAAAATAATAATAATGGAGAGTGAGATATTTTGGTCAGCGCTTAACATCGAAGTCTTTAGCGCAGGTGAGGGGTAACATGAGGTGAGTATGGAGCAGAGCCGGAATAAAATGGCGGAGAAGAGCGGAGATCCCCGAGAAAACTCGCCGACCAACGGTATTGTCAGGAGCGATTCCCACATGCGAAAATCCGGGGAGTGACACTGCCGCAATCGAACCCGGATCGCCTTGGTGGGAGGCGAGTGAAAAAATAAAAGGAACACAAGAGACCTTTACGCCACATAAATAATTATTCAGAAAAGTGAGTGCCTGGGTTAGACTGTACTGTATATAAAAAATATCTAAACATTCTACATAATAATTCCTTTTCAATTAGCCCAGCCACCACCTTCCTCCGTAAATCTCATCATGTGTCCGTGTCTGGAGCCGGATACATCAACGTTCACAAGTATGATAACAGTGGTGCAGTCATCACAGTAAACGACTCGCTCGCCCCTTCCCAACTAGTGCAATGTGTGTAAAAGTGAGAATCACGGCAGATGTGGTGGAAAGTGAACTTCTCTGGGTCCTCCAGTTTCCCAAGTCCTTGAATTCCACTCACTGCTGCATCTCCTACACGATGCCAACATACTGGGGAAAACAAACTTCTAAATAGTAATGGAAGTATTTAATCCATATACAATATTCAACAATTACAATTCTTAAGGTTGTAAAGAGAGTAAATTCTGATCACAGTTACTGTACAAGTCTGGTAACACCAGGATACATTTGACAGTTCTCTAAAATTGTATATGAACGTTACTAATGATGTATAGAACCTATTTTACCATACCTACTCTATTAACACTCTTATACATTGGTATTGAAAGTTTACAAATCATTTTACAGTGCATTTTAGTGTGGAATGTTCCAATGTGTGTGCATAGGCACTTGAGACCTTGTTGTTAAACAGCCGTAAAACCCTCTCTTCTCACCTCCGAGAGGCCGAATGGTAAAACCATTCGCCTCCCACCAAGGTGATCCGGGTTCGATTCCCGGCGGGTTCGATCCCCGGATTTTCGCATGTGGAATCGTGCCGGACAATGCCGCTGGTCGGCGGGTTTTCTCTGGGATCTCCCGTTTCCCCCGCCCTTTCATTTCGGCGCTGCTCCATATTCACCTTATGTCACCCTTCACCAGCGCTAAAGACCTCGATGTTAAGTGCTGACCAAAAATCTCTCACTCACTCACCTCCGAGGTATGTAGTCCTAACAAGCGAGTATAGCCTACACCAGAGGACTTCACCCTGCAAGACAGCAATATGAGCGACGCCCGTGGACCACTAACGGTATGACGAAGAGTAAAATATTTTTTAAGTTCACAAACGTTTTCAACTATCAGTGGATGTTTAATTATCTTAAAAAGTACAGCGGGCCACTAGAAATACGTCCGAGGGATACCTGTGGCCTGCGGGCCAGGCGTTGAGGACCCCTGGGCTACACAATACTGAGTTGTCTGTGGAACTGTTAGACAAGCAGGACATGTTACGAGGCTAGGGGTCTTACCACAACGTCGCTATAGACTACGAGGTTGTTGTCTAGTGTAGCGGACTGACCTTGTGGTTGGTGTCGCGGTAGAGGACGGCGGGGTCCGCAGACAGCGCCTGCAGCAATGCGACCAAGGACTCGGGCAGTTGTAGGCTCATCAGTTGACGGCTGTCATTGTAGTCCAGTAGACAACTCCGGGTGGCTCCAGACACAGCAGCCAGCAGTTCATCGTCGGCTCGTAGAGACTGGTCGCGCAGCAACGCTGCCAGCTTCTCCAGCCCGCCTGCCGCCAGTACTTGTTCCCTGCAGAGCTGGTTCACCGCCACCTACCCCCAGCACACACATCCTCTATCATACCCTCACACGTTGCCCAATTCCGAAGCAGTTTCTATGCCCATTTTTTGTTAGCATTTCTTCTTCTTTGTGAACCACCGTTCCATCATACTCCAAAGAGGTCTATGTCTGGGCTACGGCCTTAGAAGAACAGGTCTGGACACTCGCCTGGATATTTGACCCCCTTGTTGTTTGGCTGTAGTTCACCAAGTTACCGAGAATATTGTGTTTTATTGGCGCTGATGTTACGGCGGTCGGACTAAACTCCACCCACTTCCTTTCCGCTAAGATAAACAACTTATCAAAACGTATATTTATCAATTTATGAAATACTTTCTTTGCTCACAATTTTAAGAAAAGGCTCCAGCAATCTTTATTTACTTTATAATTTTTTTTCCTAACCTACCCTAACTACTAAGTTATGTGTGAGGCCCGGGGAAGGAGCGGGACTAAGTGCGTCTCAGGGCTGAGCCCCATACGCCTACAAGGGGGAAGTTTCATGCAGAGGAGGCATGCATCGCGGCAGAGAGGGATTGGGCAGACATGGCCGCAATTGGGGCCATGTCTACCTCCCTAAGTGTACCT
>PNEQ01066829.1:0-12562 GCA_003012365.1 Medauroidea extradentata | reverse complement strand
TCGCCACCCATGGGACGCGCTCTATAGCAGATGGTCGCTGCCTTCCCTTCCATGTGAGCACATCACCCTTCACGAGCTACACACCTTCGTTGCTTATAGGCGCGGCAAATCCCGGTGCGCAGCACCGCGAGGGAGCGATGCTTACCCCACGAAGGAAGAGACTAGAGTCTCCATACTGGAGCTGTTTCGGGGGGCCTTTATAGATCCCCGAGTGGCTGCGCGCTCCTGATTGGCCGCTGGGTCCGGCCTATCCTGGGCCGCCTGGGACTTGGGTTGGGGGCGTGGCCTTAGCAGTCTGCTGATGGGCGCTCGTGAGGCGAGAGTCAGCTGTATTGTTTGCATCTTTTTCTGGGTGTTCTGGAACATTTTTCCTTTATGTCCTTGTTGCTGGGGTCGCTGCCCGCGGGGCCTGTGTGGGTTAGCAAGGGCGGGGAAGTCAACTTCTGACAACCCCTGCATGTTTAGTGCGTTGTATCTATTTTGAGTATAGATAGGGGCCTGTTGTACGTATCCTGGCACAAAGTTTTGTGCAGGTGTACATCTTCTTTGGTGCTTCGGCACCATAGTCCAGCCATCAGGAACAGGCTGTGCCCAGGGGGCTCGGGGGGTACGATATTTTTTCCGGCTGGCTTTGGGCCTGTATGGACGCATTGCTAATTTGTTGGCGTTTTTCCGCTCCTCAGGCGGCAAAAAACGCCAATTCTCTTCCTTGTAGGAAGTACAGCCTCTGTAATTAGCTGCGTGCTGTCCCTTGCAGCTTGCGCAGCATCGCTGTCCCCTGTCATCCTTGATCTCCAAGGTACAGTGGGCAGTCATGTGGTCCTTGCTACACATATGGCAGCGCGGGGGAGCTCGTCAGACCTTGCTGCTGTGGTCGAAGCGCTGGCAGCGGCTACACTGAGGGGTGCCTTCGGGGCGCTTGTAGTCCTCGACCTTGACAACAAGGCCACAAAGGTACTTAAGATCGTAGATCTTGCGGGACCGTTCGTTATTGGGCAGTTCCACTACAAACATGTGCAGTGGTTGCCTGTCTTGTTGGGATAGTTTGGGCTCTATTTCCAGGGGCTCGAACCCAAGATCTCTTAGTTCGTCTCTGATGAAGGAGACGGGCAGGGAGCGTTCAAGCCGCGTTATCGTCACCTTGAGTGGCATTTCGCTGCGGGGCGTCAGTGTACTTAAGTCTACCCCTAGTTCCTCGAGGATGGAGATGGCTGTCCTATAGTTCTCGACAATGCGCGGCAGGTATTGCACACCTTGCGGGACAATACGGATTACTGTGCGTTCTCGCAGCTGGTCTTTGAAGAGCTCATTGACCATTGCATAGTTGATTTCCTGTGTGTTGTACACAGTGAGGGGACGGAGATCGGGTCTCTTGGTTTTGCTGGCGGCTGTCTCTTTCTGAGACTGGAAGGTTACGGCTTCCGTGCCTTCGGGGTGGTTTGGCGGCGGAGTGTCTGACTCCTTGCGGCGTTTTTTAGCATCACGGTGAGGCTCTGTTGAGCTCGCCATGTTGCTATGGGGAGCCCCCGAGGGGGAGTTGGGAGGATAAGAACTACTCAATGTTATGTCTAAATATATACTACACTAACACTAAATATTTAGGAAGACTAATGAAGAACTAAGGAGTTGGCTGCCGCTGTTAAAATAGCAGCAGACAGAAACCTTTCAAAAGTCCCTTGTTGCCGAGCACGTGCAAGCTCGCCTAAAATATGAAAACTTGCTAACTAGCGAAATGCCTACCCGGCCTAAAGCAATAGTTACCCTCCTTGCACTGTGTACTTTCGTTGGAATGGTTACGTATCAGGCTCACAGACAGGAGACAGTAGAGTAGGTGAAGGTCTGGCAGCCTAGGCTGTATAGCGATGTGTACTATACGAAGGCTGGAACAGAACTCCACTGGCAGACGCAATTTTTTTTTCCTAACCTACCCTAACTACTAAGTTATGTGTGAGGCCCGGGGAAGGAGCGGGACTAAGTGCGTCTCAGGGCTGAGCCCCATATGCCTACAAGGGGGAAGTTTCATGCAGAGGAGGCATGCATCGCGGCAGAGAGGGATTGGGCAGACATGGCCGCAATTGGGGCCATGTCTACCTCCCTAAGTGTACCTATAGCTAAGCCATAATCTAAGAAGAGAGAGGGAAAAACCGGCATAGTACCGTAAAACCCCTCTCGACAGAATAGGAGTGTAACCACTCAGCAGTTACATGCATTAAAAATAAAAATGGCACTGGAAAAGCAGGAAGGTCCAGGTTGTTAGTAGAGTTGTGAAGTAAGAGTGGGGCAGGGGTGGGCGGGAGCTTTATTTCTTTATTATTTCTTTCCTTAATTTTTTGGAGAGCGCTGGTTTTTAGCCAGTGCACTGTGTGTTAGCACAATGCACTGGTGGAGGACGAGGTTTTAGGGCGCCTCGTCCTCCCGTATCCCCAGTAGATACCTGAAACACACTTAAAACTGGCAGACGCAAAGAGTTGCAGGTCCTTATATACCCGGGTGTCTGGGTGGCAGCTTCCTGGTTGGCGGGGCCGGTCGGCCAATCACAGACCTGCTTGCACCTGATTAGCCGAGTTGGTTAGCCAATCCTGGCTCTCTCCTGGTGGACCTTCTGGCTGGCTGGGTACTTGGGCCGATTGTGTGCTGACTCGCACCTGGTTGGCTGGGTTGGCTGGCCAATCCTGGTGAGTCTGTCGTGACTGCCCTCTGGTAGCTTGATTTCGCATCATCCACGAATAAATGTGACCATATTTTGCTTAGCTGATATCCATCTTCCCTGTTGATGTTGTTAGGGTGTTTTATTATTTCTATTGCACCTATCACGGTTCTCTGACGATAATTACTGATGTTGGTTGTTGTGGAGAACTTGTCAAAATCAATGCTGTGTTTCGTTTCCATGAATTGTTCTGCTATTGCTGACTGCTGGTTTTCGTATTTATATGCTCTGATGTGTTCTATAATTATTTTTGTAATTTTTTTGCCTGTTTGTCCTATGTACCATGAGCAAGGAACTTTGTACATTCCTGCCTGTTCTTCGGCTGGTGTTTTATCAGGATGCCTTCTATCTTGTTGATAGGTTTTGAGATGGTATGTATATCGAGCTTCTTCAAAAGCCGAGCCAGTCGTTCGGTTGTGCCTTTCACGTAAGGCAGGACTGCTACGTTTTTCAGCTTTTCTTTCTCGGATTTCCTGGGTCGGCTTCGGATGCTCTGCTGTATTTGACGGCATGATTAACCATTTGCTTCTATAGATGCAGTGAGATGTTTCAATTCTGCTTCCAGTTGGTGTTCTTCACATATAGTTTTAGCTCTGTGGGTTAGTGTGTGGATATGACAGTTCCTTTCTGCGAGGGATGATGATGAGAGTCCGCTTGGAGATATCTGTTAGTGTGTGTAGGTTTCCTAAAGACTTTGTGGCCCAAGGTGGTATTCTGCTGGTGTACAAGAAGCAGAATATTATATATATATATATATATATATATATATATATATATATATATACATATACATTTACACATATATATGTATAATATCATGCCTGTACATATATACCTGAACATAACACACACATTCATAATTATAGATACATGGAATATGTCAAGTTATTTGCAATCACTGTCTCCACAACAGAAATATACTCTGAAAAATTGTTAGAGGTTATTTATTTATGTATTTTACATGACATTTAAATTTTTAATTTAGTTCTTATAATATTTTAAATTTTATGTAAGTCACATAAGAAAAATTTAAGTTTTAACTGCCAGAACGATCTTTGATAGAACTGTGCAATGGGAGAGCATGACTGGATTTAATAGCTTGGACATATCAATTGTGAAATGAATGACTGTCAAAGAAAAATAAGGAAATAATAGAAAACCATAAATAACGGGATACATACACAGCAGGAAATTTGAGAATGCAATCGGGTCAGATAAAACAAGGAAAAAACACATGCCAGAATGTCGCGAAATAAGTTTTTTCTACTTCAAATTATATTTCACTTGTAGATATGTCTTCACTCCCCACATGTCGATAAATCGGGGAACTACATAGCTGAAAGCTAAACCACTGTTGTGACAAACAAAGTGCTTAGAACTATTTTCGAATAGAAGAATTTCATTAATTTTATGACCTTCAACTTTTTTTTTTTAATTTCAAACAAACAATGCAAATTAAAACAAACAATTTGATATGAAATGATAAATTTAAGGTTTCTACAACACAGTAAATATTAACGAGTTATAAATTGCCTGTTCATTTTATTTATGTGGTGATGCTCTTTCATTCAACTTCATAAAAATATGAAAAATAAAGAAAATTATTTCGCCACTTGGACAACTTTAAACGAAAACTCTGTTTTAGAATTGAGTGTCTTGCGCATATAAGCAATAATGTTATTCCGCCCGGCAAGGGCACTGTTGGTACTCCTGGACGACTTGTGTTACGCACACACACAAGCAGTCATCACTAGGATGTCACGTGTTCTTCCAGTGGTTCGCAAAGTTTCCTGCCAATGACGCGCGAGCAAAGGACATATAGCCAGAATGCATTCCTTCCTCCCTCTCCTTCAGGCTTTCCGGAGCAAGCCACGGCCTTCGAAGGTCAACTTTGGAGCGACAAGGTAATTTTCAAGAGCGTCGTGAAGTGTACAATAGTTCTTCTCGCGCATTTGAATCGTTAAGTGACTATAATTTATGAAACCATGTTTTAATATTATTACACTGTTGAATTTGTATTTATTATTTCGTTTAACGCGGTTTTACGTGTGTAGAAGAATGGCGGATCCTGAGGGTCACGATTTGCAAACTGCGTGGTCTCTCACCGAGTACATTGAAGTATTCAAAGGTAAGAAAGTTTCGTTTTTAAACTGTGATAACATTCGTATTTTTAAGTTTCATTGATGTTTTGCTTGGCTTTACTTGAAAAATGCAATTTCGAATGCGCAACGCATTATTTTGTGTGATACTCAAACGAAACACTCCGGTATGCATATTCCATGTTAGTAAATTTCAATTAATTGTTGGTGTACAAGTTTAAAAAAGGTATATAAATCTTTCGAGTGTTAATTACGTAAATTAACGAGCGAATTAACGTTTTTATACATAATAATTAAACCAAGTTATTTTGATAACTTTATTTCAGTTGTAAAAATTTTGTATTTTATCAGTTTTAATTTTTGCATTGACATTATTTTCAGCCATCACTTTTCGTGTTACTAGTAGTATTTCCTACTACCGAATTTTTCTGGGAGTACGGCGATTTACTAATGCGATTTGTATGATTTTCCTCATTATATTTAATGCTGCTTGGCATGATTTGGGAGAGAATTGATATTGTACTTCAGTTTACTGAATTAAAATATCAATTATAGTAGCTTTCGCGTGTGGAGTATGGTATATGCGTTTTTCGTTTAAGTATAGCACCATATATTAAGTACTAAGTTTGCAGAAAGTAGAAAATATTGTTTCACACCACAAAAGCCTATTGCTGTAACCATTGGCGTGGAAGCCAAGGGGGACGTGGGGCTCTGGACCCCCACTGGAATTGAGATGGGCATCCAAGGCAGTTATGGGTGGCCATAAATTTAGTTGTTTAGAAGTTCATTATTTACTCTGAACTCTAAATTTACAATAATTGTGTTTAGGTTGTGTTATTACTTCCACTTTAATAGAAATGTATTAAATTTAAGTTATTAATTTGGTATGACTGAAAAATATGTAGAATGTGAAATAATCTAGAGCGGAAACCTATAACATCTTACTAATTTTAGAAAATTCAGAATTTGTAGGGTAATATGGTGCAAGAGTCTGCACTTAAGGACACATCTGTAATTTTTTCACCTCTATTGAAAAACTAAGTCCTAAAAGACACATTATCATACAACTACAACATTTGAGAACACAGTGAAATGTTTACAATAAGTACTGAAGATGTTATGAAGTTTAAATATGACAAAAAGTGAAACAATGTACAATAGGAAACATGCCCCACATGAGGGGCAAGAGTTCTGTCACCGTGGGGTAAGAGTCCTACTTGAACCCATCGCATTTAAAGACACCTGTTCCTATATAATCTGTGCAAGGTTCTTCCTACCACAATCTGCATGCATGGTACATTATCCAGTCTACATTCGGAGGCTCTTCATATCTTGCACCACAACCCCCACATTAGTAGTCACCTTTTCCTGAACATAATATGCCTTTTTTACTCCCACCCCAACTTAACTGACGACTTGCTCCAATCCCTTTAATGACCATCTCTTTTGGTTTGCATTTCTTTGAGCTGTTTTTTGTAAACTTTGAATCTGTGTTGCTGCTCGACTGTAATGAAGAAACAGTCTTAATGTAAGGGGACCCTGTCAGTAGTTGTGATTTTTTGGAATTTTTCCTACTTTTTTGAGGACTGCTACGTTTTGGAAGAGGCCTTATTAATTCTGGTGAAACAGAAGAACAAGATTTGGTAGAAGTGGACATGATAGTAGCTCTAGCATGAGTTGAAAGATCAATTAAACTTGCCTATCTGCAGCACCGTCAGTATCAGTGTCTGTCCGAGAATGCATAGGCATAGGAGGCCCAGATGAGGTACCTGCATCATTAGGCCTAATCCTTTCCAGAAAACAAGGCGAAGAGGAAGATGTAGGCATAGATGGCTCGGCATTGTTGTTTGTGGCAGGCTGGTCAGTTTACTGTTGATGGAAGGAAGTCAATGTCTGTGAAAATATCAGGATTGAATGGAATTATCCCACATGACACGAAACATTTGGCTGCATTTCCCACAGATGCTGCTTTTTCATATGCCAACCGAAATCGATTAGAAATTTGAAACTGTGTGATGGAACGACCAGGATGAGCTGACATCCATCTGGTGCACTCACTTGAATAATACACTTTTAACGGTCCGAAGAAAGTTTTATCCAGTGGCTGGGCTTTGTGGGAGCTGTGAGGAGGCAGGGAAAGAAGATGGATGTGATTGCCTCGACAGAACATGATAGCAGGTAGGGAAATATGTGAGGAATGATTATCCAAAATTAATAGGACAGGGTCATCGCTAGAAGGCTTAATATGGGAGACAAAATATTGAAGCCACTCTAAGAACAGTTCAAAATTCATGTAGCCAGAGTCAGAAAGAAGAAATAAACTTGATGGAGGAGCTCCATTGGAAATAGCTCATGAGAATGGTGTTCACATCATATATTTGCCTCCACACTGCACTCACAAAATACAACCGCTTGATAGATCGTTCATGTTCCCATTGAAAACCTATTACAGCCAGGCTGTTGAGACATGGTTGAAACAAAACCCAGGCAGAGTTGTCACTCATTATCAAATAATATTTTCATCTTTCAACTACAGAATATAAGAATTAAATGTTTGCCCGATTGACTTTTGGGATATTTAACCAAAGTTTAAATAAATTAGTGAATACGTACTGAAAAATATAGTTCCCATACATTACATCCATTTATCAAAATTTTATGACTGTGTGGGGCAAGAATCCGCACGTGATGTTATGCGGACTCTTGCCCCAGGAATCTTGCTCCTAACGTTACAAAACCTTTCATCCATTAGCCATAATTTACCCATCGCTTCAAATCAAAAAACACCTATATCAATAAATACGTAAGTACTTACTTTTAATGCCTACGTACTTTTCGCAGAATGGTTTAAAGACTTCATGCAAATTTCGACACTCTTATGAACAAAGTAAACAACATCTCCTACTCCTGAAAACAATAAACGGCCACCACTCTCTCTGTAATGGCGGGAGTAACATGCCAACTAAACCCACTTTGCAGTAGCTCTTTCGAAAGGCGCACATGGTCATGCCAGTGCTATCTAGTGACGCAGAGCGTAACTAATTCGAAGTAGGACTCTTGCCCCGTGCGGACTCTTACCCCACTTTTTCCCTATGCCTATTTAATGCGCATTTTGGGTTATTTAACACAAAGTCTTTGACACATATAAACAAAACCAATGGTTTAAGTTATTAGTTTATACTAAAGGAAACGGTAAGTAAAAATAAATGCTAGCAAGTTAATATAAATCAATATGAATTTAAGTATAACATGGAAAAACCAAACAATCACTTAATTACTGCTATAGAGCGTCCCAACGTTAGATTCCAGTACAGGGATTACGGCGCGCACTGTTGCCAGACCGTAACCACGTTATGAAGCTCAGTAGACGTACTGCTTCGGAATTTTGAGTACATGAATGACATATTTTTATTATTTGGATTTAAATCATTAGAATTTGTAACATTTGACAAGATCACGTTTTCAAATGGCATGAATAACGTTTTTGTATTACTTAAATATTATAAAAAATCTTCGTAAATTAACTCTTAAAAAATTTATTAGAACATTAGGAACAGGCACTTCATAAATATATAATTAATTAAACATACATTTTATACAATATCGCAGCTGACCAAATATGACATTTCTTCCAAAGGATTAGCGACTGTTTAAAAATAAGAATGTTGAAGTAATGTTGGTGTTTCGTAAGCCTATGTTGCAAAGCAAATATCGTATAGCAACTAGAGAATCTGGCTGTCAACATTAACTTTTAACAAAATTTCGGTAAAGTGAGAGAAATAATAACAAACCAAAATGAATATAACCGATATGCCCAATGTCTTCTTGAGGCTACGATCCCTCATTCGTACTACAATACTATAGTGGTGATAATTTTTCTAAGTCTAAACGAAACCACACATAAAATGTTTATCATATAGTAATTTAATTGTTTTTTCGAGGGGGACATTATATTTTTTTAAAGAAAATTTGCTATGACTTAAGCAAATTTTATTACTAATGAACATTTTTCAGTTTTATAGCTATACGAAACTTCGTCTTGAACATTTTAGACAGCAAAGTAAAAAAAAAGAATATTTATACAAAAATGGGAGACATATTTTGGTATCTGCTCTCGTTTTGGATGTAAAAATTAAACATCACTAAAGTAGTAGAAATGAGGGATCATAGCCTTATATTGATTTACGAAAAATTTATTTGTTTGCCTTTAATTTCTGTTTACTTTAGAACGTATAATTAAGAGTACCATGTACTTGTTGTTTCTTCGTAATGGCGTTAATGGTTCGTTTGAAACAGCCAGTTAATTAGGGTAATCTAATGTGAAATACTCTCAAATAAGTTCAACATAATATTTCGCATTATCTCTCGTAGTCTTAACTTAATTTTTTTTTTTGTGATTCCCTTTCCCTGCATATAAATGTTAACATAAATAATATACACTAACTCAAATAAATTATTCATCAGTATTAGAATTGCAAGATTTTCGTCCAATCGGTCATCGGACACAACGTAATCTGGTCGAACGCAACTTACGGTCGCAAGACACTGCATTGGCTGGCGCTTGTGCAAGGTTGACGTTTTAGAATGTTTCTGAAGAAAACTGCTGACTAAAACAATTCTGTATTACTAACCTCTCTGGACAGAACCTCGTCATCAGTTAAGATTACGGAACTTTTGCTCTCGTCAGTCACTACTCCCAGCGACCTGCAGCTCTCTTTTCTTTGTTGGCAAATGCGAGTGCGATATTGAATACGCCACACATTTCACTGCTACAAACAAGAGGACGAACATAGCTTTGGTGACGGTGTTGCTCTTAAAATATATTTCGGTAATTCTGAACCACTTTCTCGTTCTCATCCCCCATTAAACTTCAATAACAAAAAAGTATCTCACAGACCAACATTTAAATGTTTTAGTTTGTTTTGAAACACACGTTCGGTTCAAAACAAATTTTTAAACAGCTAAAAGAAAGTAATTTTAGGCTTCAGACTTTTGTTGGCGTTCAGATACATGAAATATGTGACTATAAAAACTAACAAGATTAAATTATTGATTAAAATTATGTGTTGTGACATATTTAAACATCATGAAAACAGTGTCAAATGAAAAAATTTTATTTGCGAATTTTCTCAACCCCTTAAAATAGTCTAAATTATAAAACAAATACATCGCCTGATGCGCGTTTCGACACTGTACACTACGCAAAAAGTTAAAGATCAAAGTTACAATGTGAAAATTTGGAAATGTTCGGCATCAGCGTCCGCCTAAACAAGGACAGAGCATATGTCAGTTTTTGTGCATTGTAAAGAGAGCGTGAATGCCCATAGAATTCAGTACTGTAGTATACGCGTGAGACGTCCTATAGTAAATACATTTATTAAATTGAAAGGTTATGACGGCTCTTAATGTCTTTCGTCTTGAGAGCTAATTATGGTGTATCTAACCAGTTTTCTCGAGAACTCGGGGAAACTCAATATGAGGTGAGTAACACCGGATATGTAAGGATTGTGGAAATTGCAGTTTCCCTCAAGCGCCAAACTGCAGCAGTGGGACAGTCACGACACGATTAAGTAAATTTTGTTTTTACTTTAACGTTAATAATTTTGTGTAAAGTAGACTAGTATATTGTCACAGTATTGTTCATTATATTTTTCACAAGCTGTTGTCTGCGACTTCGTCCGTGTATAGTTGTAATTAATATTAAATTTTGTAACTTAACATAAGTGCGCTTTTGTAATTTACTGTCCATATAGCGGGTTCGTTTAGAGTTATTAGGGACAGGAAATTTAGTCACCTCCCGTTCTTTAAAGTGTTCCGTTTCCATAGCATGGGCCAATCCGTCCCAGAGACCTGCTTGAAATGTAACTTTTAAAAAATGTAAAAACTGCACTACAATTATTTGTAAATCAAATATTTTTAAAGCAACAAATGTTTGCAACATACCAGTAGCCCTACTTAGTTCGGGTTGGAACTAGTAGATTTCTTTCTCCCTCCACCCAACCACGTAGGGGATTCGAGTTTGAACCCCCGGCGGTGCACAGTGCCTAGTGAACGAATAGTTACAAACTCATCAATTAGTTAAGTGTTTACACAATTGTCAGCCTGTCAGTCCATTTTATTTCGCAAGCATATTATAACCAGAGCAACTACTGAACCTCTATATACTCATAATTACTGAATAAAAATATATATCTTATTTAGCTGTTGCTCGCGACTTCATCCGCGTATAATTCCATGCTACATATTTTTTCGATGTTGAGGCTGAATAAAAAATTGATAATTAAAATCCCCAGTAGATCCGGAACCGTTCATGGTTTGGGTATGGAACCAGTAGATTTCCATGGACCCCGATCACCTGTAGCGGTTATGTCCAGGGTTGAATCCTAGTTTACCAGTGTTTATTAGTTTATAGTTATAGCTTGTCTTCAAGCTTAATAAAAACACCTATCACTATTTAATATTACAACTGTCAAGTTATCGACCACAATTACTTTGACTGCACCTGAATATAATGTAAGCATTTACAAATTAACTGATTTAATTAATAAGAAACAAATTATTTCTTCTCAGCATGATTTTGTGTGAACAAACAATGTAGATACAATCCTAGAACTATATTCTGCAATGCCTCAGTAACATTATGAAGTACAATCACATGCATTGAAATTTAATGTGATGAATACCACTCCTTTTAACTGTTTACCAAAACAAATAAATGTGAAAAAAAAATAGAATTTTTTTTATTACACTTAACCTATAGTCAATGTTTAGGTTCTAAACGTGCTTAAATTGCACCACATTGCATTTCATTTATCAAAATTTTTTCCGGGCATGGACGTTTGTGTTCGTTTAATAGTGTGTAAGTTAGTTTGTAAGCAGTCTCATATTGAGCCACTTAGTATAAGTTAGCTTCGATTCCTAGTTACGATTGTGAAATTGTCAGAAAATATAGTGACTTACTACCTCTTTAAAAAATGCGAAAGAGTTTTACTTCAATTGGTAATCTGTTAAACTACATTTTTCTTACGCCCGTGTAATTGTGTGTAGAACAATGTATAAGTTTAATGAAGTAATATTACATAACGCATATATATATATATATATATATATATATATATACATACAAAGGTAAAATACTGGATAAGTTTGTATGTAAGTATCGAGTTATATGTGGAAATTGCAAAGCAATAAAATTGTTTTACTTTTTTCCTTACAGATAATCTTGTAGACACTCGTGCTTACAACACCTAGCTTATTCCTACTATAGAAGACTGCGCCAAGTTTAAAGCAAATTTATATGGCTGGAAGAGTTTGCTTGTTGGAAGTAGGCTACTTCGTTCTCACAACAGGAAGTAGGTTTCACGTTATTACTATGCTCTATTTAATAATGTATCACTAGATAGTGATAGATTCCGGGAAAAGTTAACAGAATGCTAGGATCCAATCTACTATTATTACTTTGTTTTTATTCGAGACGTTTACCACATTTCTCTCTGTTAACGAGAACGATTGTAATTCGTCACATATTGGCAATTTTAATATCCGCCTGCTTACAGTAATGTATGTACGTCTAACACTTATGACAGTAGTGAACGGTTAAAAATTAGTGAGCAAAATAATAATAATCTTGAAAAATATATTTAAATAAAAGCATGAATTCCACTTCGAAAAAGGTGAGGACAAAATCTAAAAAAAAAAAAAAAAAAAAAAAAAAAAAAAAAAAAAAAAAAAAAAAAAAAAAAAAAAAACTACAAAA
>PNEQ01066828.1:6543-30487 GCA_003012365.1 Medauroidea extradentata | reverse complement strand
TCACCAGGGAAAATTTAATAATAAGCTAAAATTGCCAAAACTCAAAAATTGGTCAAAATACAAGAAAAAGTTATATCAACAAAAATAATTAAAATTTTACTGTGGTCAATTTGAAACCAAACAAGCCAGGAAAATAATCAAATGACTCTACTTTAAAATTCCTTGACTATATTATATTTAAATTTTGAAAAGATGAATTAAAATTAACATGTCCCCAATTACTAGGTTATTGAATTCTGTTGCATCACACCGGACACCTGACAAACTCACCCTGAAAATGGCATATAGCCTGTTAAGAAATATTTACATAATATAAATTTAAATAAAAAAATAAAAACACCTTTTAAAGATTTAACCAAGATGGGGAAGTGGCTGAACACTTCACAGCGTCGAGTAGTATCTAAATTGCAGAGCCGGGACTTAACACCTCAATGTTGGTGTAGAGTACAGCAGAACACTTTCAGTTAAGCGAGACGTAATTTTCACAATAACTTATGTGTTAAACCTATTAATTTACGAGCGGTGGGCTGAACCATAAATATGAGCAATTTCTGTTAACAATTTGAGTGTAATGTGTGACAGGCGAGAGCATTCAGGGCTAAGGAAAGTGTAATTGTGTACAGTGGATTCTCTATGGATTGAAACCTAATGGATTGAAATACTTGCATCCATGGAACACATTCTGGGGCCGATTAATTTGTTTTACAGCATTTTAAGACCACATCCATTGAAATCCCTCATGTATTGAAATTTTTTTGTTAGTCCCATGAGAAACGGTGGATAGAGAATCCACTGTATGTGGAATCATTTGTTATTGTTTTCATTGAAGGGGGAAGCCATCTTGTAACTTTTCCTTCTTGTTAGTTGCCCAGAGATACAATGTACAGTCTCAAGGATAGCCGAGCGCAATGGAGTTGTGTCAGTAGAGACTGGGATAATGTGTTTTCTCAGATGGAACAATCATTTCAATGAGTTTAGGAATGCTCTCGGTAGATAGTGTGCTAACCTATGGAGATCGTGTTGTGGTGCGCCATCTCTGGGCACTTCCGGAAAGAAGTGAGGAGGATGCTGGGAGCCCAGCATCCCGGATGTTTTCCTTCTTAGCTATCTGGATGTCTAAGTGATCGGACGCGTGCGGGGATAGCTCCCGTGGGCGCACGTACCATGGAGATCCTTTAACATCGGGGCTATAGCATTCTGTTTTCTGGTAACGTGAGCCATCGGGCTGCGCAAATAATTAATAATATTGTTCCGAATTTAACTATTCATTTGCAGTATAAATTGGATGTAAGCTTGAGGTGAGAGCCCACCGCGTGTGTTGTACAGGGATCTGTAACTGTGTTGTTGAGATTGAATCTGTGAATTCAATAAACATCATGCGGCCGAATGGTACTTTTATCATTTATTGGTAATAACGATCTCTGTGTACCCCTAACAAGGTAAATATTTAGAGAGTTTTCGCTCTTCTCTTCTCTTCTTGTATCCACGACACTGAGGTAAGAACTTGTGACTCTACCACTGAAACTACACCCAGCTGAGGGCATGTTAAATCTAATGTAATTCTAGGGGCGAATTACCGTGGGTGCGTTTGTGGGAGCACGCTGTCGGCGTGGGCGCAACGAACTGCAGTATGTGTGTGAAGGGGAGCACTGCCACCACAATAGGATTGTGCCATAATTCTATACAGCATTTATAGAAGAAATTCTTTGCAAGTCACATACTCAATAAATCCTTTTTGTATGGAAAAGTCAGGTTTTTTTTTAATTAAAAAAAAAAAAAACAACTAAGTTACATCAATAAATATCGAGTCCAAGTGAAATTTTGTGCCTGTCAGCTGTAAAAGTGTAGGCCTACATACTACAAAAAAAGCCAGATACTTAAGCCTGTGATTTCAGGCCATTATTGTACTTGGTTGTCTTGCTGGTTCTAGCAATATTCCATTAGTGTACTACTTGTTTAATCATATGTGTTACCAAAATATTTAAAGCTGATTTGGGCAATTATGCTTACCCATGTTTGTTTATTACTTACGCTTTTTGTTGATATATTATTTCTGTTTAGTTAAGTATTGTGAGTCGCACGACTATGATAACAGCACTAATATTTCGAAGATAGGCTCTACCCACAAAAGGTACGTTTTTTCAATAGTCTGCTACATGAAACTTAAACTACTGCTTTATAACCTGATAATGCATAACCAAATTGAAGGCATCAAGGAAAATAATTTAATCAATGCTTGCATGTATAATTTTGTTTTATTTTAGTTTAAAGATGTTTGCTTCCACTATCGTATACTCTTGCAACTTCAGTTACAGCAATATAATATAAGTTTTTACATCACACTTGGTCTTGCATTGTATTTCATGGATGAAATGAGTTAAATGCTAGAGGGGAAGAAAGTTGTAGTTTGTTTCTATGAATCGTTGAACCAATTTTCGCAAAAACAACAGATGCACATTACAGTATGTTTTTGGGATTTAAAGAGTGATAGTGTAGTAACCAGGGATTATATGTCTGTTTTTAGGCAACTTATTAAATGCTTTTAATTCTGGTATCGAGAGCTTTTCTCTCCATAACTTCACAACCACAGCATTTTAAAAGTGTAAAGTGAATTGACGTAAGTGAAAGCGTTCCCTTTCTTTTCTTGGACAGTATTAAGCTATTCTTGTTTCTTTTTTTCTTTATTTCCTGACGTTCCTCATACCTTGCATGAACATTTCGGCATGAATGGATAAGAACTTTATCAATCAAAACTTTTTCAACACCTCCCAAAACTGATACAGAGTCATACACCTGTCTTAAAGCTATCAGGCTTTCTTCGTGTTGATTTTCCATTAGGCACTCTGCATTTGCTTAAACCCCCTTTCTACTGATGCACTGCCATTGAATAAAATCAGAATCATTTTAACTAATGAAGTAAAATTCGGATACAGCTTGACAAAATCAACAACCAAAACTGATCTAAACGTGTTTCGTTTCTTTTGTAAGACTTTACAGATGCCAGTAATTTTGGCAACTTTCACAGCTCCCTGAATTCGCTTTTGACCTTGTCTGCTAAAAAACCAGCCATCCACCTCTTCTCAACAAGTGCTTCAAGAAGAGTCTGCATTCTTTGCTGGGCTAATGTGGTACTACCACAAATTACTTCTGGATCCAAACAGGACACCGGCTTTGATAACCTATATGACAAAGCTTCTTTAATATGACATTAATCTAGAAACATTGTGGTTTCACATGGTACAGATTTGGAAAAAAAAAAAAAAAAATCATCTAGGCCTACCATCACAGAGTTTAAACTCCCAGCCAATTTAGTGTTTTCTGCCTTCAATGTGGCTCATAACGGAACGCTGCCCATGTTGCTTAAAGAAAAATTAACATTGCACCAATTGCACCTTGCCGAGTTATTACCAGGAACTTCGCGATTCATTTAATAGTAATAGGATCGGTTAACGAACTTAGTCTGATTCTTCTTGTCATGACTGTTTTACCTAAATCAATAACACTCATTGAACGTACACTTCCAGATATTTTAATGCACTTAACCATTTTCATTAACACACACGAGGTAAAGTTTTATTGTAACTTTTTAACACTCTTTGTCACTGCACTAGCCAAAAAGTTCAGGCATGTTCCTCCATTACACAGTATGGTAGATAAAATACAATTTAAATATAAATCCACGGACTCCAGACATGTTCAGAATTAATACTAGCACGAACCATAGACAAAAATTTTTGCACCACGCTAAGTAAACAATAAACAACCGACAACAAATTAACGAACGTCTCAGCATGTCGCACTATAAGAACTAAGGCGAACTGTGGATGACTGAAAATTCTGGTACACAACGCAAAAAAAAAAAAACTTGCATTTCAGATGAAAAACTGGTACCTCGCGTCAAGTCCACTGTTCTACACAACTACAATATCGGTACGAAAAGATACACTGAGCTTGAAAATTGGTATATGTACCAAGGAAATAGTACGTTGTGTTAATACCACCTGCGGAAACGTTCTTTTTTCTAAATTTTAAAATTCCAGGATTTTTCAGAGAATTCCCTGACTTTTCTCTGACTCCTCCAGACGTCTAAAATTCCCTGACTTTTCCCGGTTCTCCCGGGCACTCGCCACCCTGACAATGTTTTTGTTTACATAGTCTTACTTTATGATCTGTCAAATAATGGAACTCATGGTAGGTTAGAGACTGTACTCTACTAGCCACAACAATCTAATCGTATTAATGGCACACAGTTCACATGAATTGTTTTCAAGGAGCAACTTAATTTCCAAGCATTCAGCATAAGAACCCAAGAAAATTCCGATATGAATCGCAAGGCACAGAACCCACATTCTTAAGGACCTGTGTTTCATTCCTGGTCCATACAACCTGGTTTCCATTTTCCGTGGTTTTTCTAAATAACTCAAGGGAACACCGGAACGGTTCCTACCTAGAGGCAAGCGATATTCATTAATTTATTCTTATCACTCAGAGCCTATAGTTCTGCCTCTACAGAGAATATAACCACCCTGTTACGACTTGCAAACCTATTCAAATTCAAACTGCTTTGACTTGCCCGAGCCTACAAAAGTAAACTATCTTGAGGCTAGTTCTTGAAATCAACTTTACCGGATTCTAATTCAAAACCTCTCAAAACGTCACTTGAAATCTAACCAACCAAAACTCTACGGGATAAACCAACTTTGACTAACGGATATCAATCTTAAGCTGAATTAGTAGAGCAAAAAAAATATCTACTAGAACATCAGGGCAATCATGCCTTTTAAAGATAAAAATGCTTCATCTTAAAAAATGTAAGTTGAATGAAATGGGAGGAAAAAAAAAAAAAAAAAAAACTATTTCAGTAAAACCTTGTTCTAATGTTTTTGAAAGGACCCAAATAATTTGTTCTTTATAAATAAGAAAACATTATTTGAGGTTAACTTTTTTTTGGAATAAAATAAAAAAAATTGTAACCGAGTTCTACTGTATTAATAAATTGATACTGACCTTTTGGTACACAAGAAGGGTCCTTATGATCTGGAGATGGTTTGTAAGTCTAAAAAAAAAATTAAGATTTTAGTGAAAAATATGAAAGCCATTGGAGACAAACAAACTTCCATACAAACACTACTTCATACGAACACCTACATACTTTTAGTATGCATGTTTCAGAAAATACGTCACCAGCTGCATTCTCCACTCTGCATCGATATTCACCTTCATCTCTCTCGGACACGAACGGAATCTGCAAACCACATCATCATTGTTAGCCCTTCGTACTTGTAACTGGTAATGTTGTGAGGATTCAGGGTAAGTTTATCAGCAGCTTATTTCGTTAAAAATAGCAGTAACAGATAATATTAAAAGAAACGTTAGTGTGACAAGATTTAACACCTGTTGCAAAAACATTGGACTCTAGCTCACTAACGCTACACTCTATGGCACACACAGATATTAACGGAGGGAGAACGTGGAGGATGGCACAAAACTCAAACCACTTGTTTGTCAACCAACCCTTATAATTTGAAAAACCTGATATAATAGAATCCCTTAATAGCGAGCTCTGTAATAGCGAGAACTCTATTTGTTTCAACTTCCTGTGTACATGTGACGTTTTTGTATTGAGCTGATGGGTGCATTCCTGGAAGTCTGCCATCATAAAAACAAAGACAGTGGCATCAACATGGCGTCGGGAGTACGATGTATTTACTAAACCAGCAACACTATTATAACGAGGTATTTTCGAGGAACCAACAAAAATCGCAAAAATTTTCAATGAAAAATTGTGATTTTATCAGAAGAAACATGTATGGTGACATCATGTGAAGCGGGCTAGCGGCAAGTTTCATGACTGTGTGAAGCATGCTTTTGTTATCTGCCTGACGTAGCTACACCACCTGCAGCCACCCATACACAGCAATGGGCAGTTTGGCAGCTTGAAGCTGTGCATGCCACTGAGGGATGACTCAATGAGTCACAGCTAGTAGGGCGGAGGTGGTGGTGGGAGGGCAGTAGGAATACACACTAGACAAGGTGACGTCACACATGAAACGTTACCAGTTAGCTTGCAGAGTTGCCATGTCCATATTCTATGTACGTCTGCTGCACCCTCGCTCATACACGTGTTGTGCAAGCTGTAACCAGCACTGTTGTCACCTGGTATCACGGCTGATCTGGACCCTGGAGTGAGTCAATGATCTTTGCGTAGCACACAAACTCAATAATTGGCAGTGTTACCAGCGATAAAAAAAAGCAATAGAGAAATATGAAACAGCGCAGATGTCTTCCTCAGATTTTTTTTTAACACAGCCATGTGCCAAATTACAGGAGTGATGAAGATAAAAAGAAGACTCCAGCTATCAGCAAACCCATCAGCCTGGGGAGCGTGCAACATCGGAAGTAAACAAGTCTGTTCAAAAGTGGCACAAGTGGCAGTACAGAATAGATAGCAATGTCATTTTTCAACTAACCTGTTACGAAGCCCAATCATTACCAAAACTCATCAACGTTTAAAATGACACAATTACCTACCACAGCAAAGAACAAAGACAGTGATTGTACGTATATTTCACTGCAAAAATATTTACCCCAAAGTTTATCAAAAATAAGGGAGTGTGGGCACTGCAAGAGTGTTTATGGTATAATTTTCATGTCAAATTCTGGCTGCAGCTTCGTAAGGTTTTGTTCTGCTTGAGTTTCTCACCCCTTTCCATTTGAATTGTGCGGTGGTTGAAAATTGTTTAGTTTTAACTCGTTGATGCTCACTTTATTTCACAGTGGCGTAACATATGTTAACTTATGTTAACATTTCATCAACAAAAGTATGTATTTCTCACAGACTTTCGTAACATTTTCTTAACTTTCAGCTGGTTGGGTAAGCCTCACATCATCAACTTTCAACATTAATTTCACGAAAAATTGTTTATTTCGGCAAATAATTATAATCTGTGCAATATTTTTTAATAATTGGGTGTAAAATGTGGCATTGTCTTATTCTAGGCACAGGCCATATCTGCTTAAATAATCTATCAGTTTAATTATAACAAGATATCTTCAATTGAATACGTTTTAACACAATCTTAATGCAATTTTGGGCCATTTTTTTTGGGTATTAGGGGTAAAAAATAGTCCAATTTGGTAATAGCAAGAACTCTGCCACAGCGAGGACCAAGCCCGGAACTGTAACACCTCATTATAATAGGACTCTACTGTATTTTTATAATATATATGAAGGGAAGAGGCAACAAGGCCATCAGCATGTACAAAAGACAGAAGCACAAGTACAGTACTTACCGTACATGTTGGTATTTGACAGATACACACAAATACAGAGGACGAAACAAAATCGCGGTAGCGCATATCACAACTTTTGATTCTTAGAGCAGCTTTCTTGGGCGAAGAGACATATCACGTAAGTACTTGTAGTTCTGTCTTTTATACATACTGATATTTTTATAAAATATTTCAAGAATGTTATGGTATGTATCGTGAATTAATTTTCTATATATGTACTGTAATTATGAACTAGGATATTTATTATAAACTACATTACACAATTGAAAACCAATATACCATGTACACTACATAAATTAAAATATACGCTGCGAACAACTGATAACAGTGCAGAATGAGTTTCTGGGAGCTAGCACATCAGTACATTACCGAATACAGACAACCACAAGACATCATCATAAGATAACTAACTTAGCACACTAACAGAGAGTTGAGGTACTCACAGGCTGGTACTACTTGATAGTGACACACATACAAAAGAGTGAACACTTTGTTGCACAACCATACACTCGCCCAACAACGTGTTCATACTCCTGTATACGTGTCACTATTAAGCAATTCTAGTCTGTACGTACCTCAGGGCCGTATCTATAAACTGCTTTCGAAAGCGCTGTTAGCAGACATTCACCTGGCAGCTTGCCAACTGTTCGCATCCTATAAACGACTTTCGGGAGCTTGCCAGCTGAAAGCGCTTCCACGTTCACTTTAAGTGTAAATATGGCAACATAGCACAATTTTTCTTCCATTGGATAGTACGCAGAATGAATATAGGAACGCACCCTGCAATTTTCGATAGTCTTTTCTGACATTTCACCTTTGTTGTTCATATATGAGATTCTCTTTGGATTTAGGTTAGGTATGTAAAAGCAATATTTTTTGTGAAGGTTAAACATGGTTAAAGTAGTATTTGTGAGGGATTTTTTCAGTGAGCATAATATTGTGTTTGCACAGAGAAACGTACAGATTTTACAAATGCTTAAAACCAATGTTTGTATTATTCAATAAAGAAATACATAAAACAGAAAATAAAAAAAATAATTATTGAATAACATGTCACACAAGTCACTTGATGAAAGTACGAGAACATTTTAAAATGTAATTGTTTATTTTTACAGCTGACAATTATCGTAAGAAACTAACAAATGTATTAAAATCATAAACACGTCAGATAAAATGTGTACGCACAAAAAATGTTTTCGTTAATATGTGTTTACCGTCATTTTTGCACAATGCTGTTATTATTTCTACACAAAATTCTCTCTTATTTTCGAAACAAAGGTACAAAAATTGTGAACATATACACGTGCAGTAACAATTTTGGTTTGTGAAAAGTCTAACCTTGTAGCAAACCCTTCATGGAATATTGCATACACTTTAAACGGATCTGGAATACTTAACAGTAACTTCTGTTTACTGAAAACTTTCAAATACGTAATTCCTAAACTTGTCCCAATCAAGAATATTTTTTAAGAATGTTGCATTTCTTATGTAATAAGTGTCGTTTGACAGGTTATTCCAGAGAAGATCCGTCGCCATTTCTACAAAGACACAATGAAAACAGCTGGACAGGCTTTTGAATCACCGTCTGACCACATTCACCTGAAAGTGGATGCATCTTAACTTTCAGGCAGTTAACCAACCAACGAAAGAGGTTTATAGTGTGTGTTTCGCCCGGAACAGACATTCAGTGATTGGATAACAACTGAAAGCCATTTATAGATACGGCCTTTAAACACGTATCTATTTATTTAATTGGTTAACCTAGCAACCAAAGCCTTCACCTACATTAGCACATTAAAATTTTTCCTGCTCCACCTTGGTTAGCCCCACTACTGCTAGGCTTACTAGTTACCCACCACTTCATACCAAACTACCTCGTGACTGTGCAACCATACAAAAAAGTATTGTCTGTCCAGGTTTCTGGCTATGCTTACCTGCAAGTACAATTTCATAAGTACTTGTACATTTCTGTGTCTGAATGTTAGAGTGCTTAAAATACAGTTAACGGCATCAAGTAGAGACTACAGAGCACATGTGAAACGTTACACGTAAAAGTTTTATACTGTATAGTAGATGCATAGTAGGTGACAAAAAATTGCACTGTTTGGTTTTCAAAATTTGCAAAATGGAACTTTCTAATTTGAAAAAAGTCTAGGCACCATCACAGTCCCTTTTGGGTGTCACTCACTACACTGAAAATACTACTGTATTACGTATTATATGAGTTTGCTTTTTTTACAGTTCAGTTCTACACTGAAAGTTACACAACTACCTATCGACTGAGGCGTACCTGAATCATGTTATATTTCAAAGGAAACGTGCTGTGTGTAACCAACAAACGGAAAGTCAGAGAACATGTACTAGTTTTATTGTACAACACACTCAATACCATTCTATAACTATGTGAAACCACGAGAATTAGTTCACTGTTTTATCAGGACATGCGCACACTGAATATTTCAGTTCTTTGTGCAATCACGTGACGTTAATAAACTGCATTTACGCAGCACGCATACTAGAAACCTGATTTTACCATTGCCATTCGCCAGAAAGCCTCATTTCTGTAATAAATCAACAACATTCTGTAATGCGGTGATTTAGTCTGTAATAACTACGGAAAATCCGTAATAGTTGGCAGCTCTGCGCTTTATGTGTGAGCTGGACCATGGATTCCCTACATCAAACATTCTATTTTCAGCTTAGCAAACACCTGTAATGTTTGCCGGTATGTTTTAGATACACGTAGGCTATACCATGTATTTTCTTTTTCACACAGCCATATTGAATATTAAATGATTACCACTATATTCAAGGTGAACACGTCTGAACTTCAGTTCATAACTTGAGCCAGGAAAAAAAGAATGAGGTATGGTATTTATTTATGTTTTTTTGTTTGTTTGTTATATGCAACCAATGAAAAGAATATCACTTATTTGTAAACACTCAATATTTACATTTTAGAACTGGGCTGATTCCGATTTCCGATCGATTGGCCGATATTTACGTAAAATCCTATTATGATCGGTCCTTTATTGCCAACTTGTCGTGCCGATTATTTGCTGGATTACACCAAACAAAAAATCAAGAATAACAATTTTAAAATTACTTTGCTGTGTTACAATAAAGAAATACTGTACTAAACATTTTACAATTTAAGATTAAAAAAAGTCTACAAATTTGGGCTGTTTTGAAAATGGCAGCAATTCTGATAAATATAGTATATACGACGGAGCCTACATACAGTTGTCTACGACATTGTACAGTAGGTAACTAAGCAGCATATTACCGCAACAAGTGTGATTGAAAGAAATGTCACATTATCAGTACACTTTTATGTGTACATAAGCACATTTAAGTCACGTAGTAACTTAACTGCCGATGAACAACTTCATCACTCGTTAATCTCTGCCGTTCCAGATTATCATAAAACAGCGAAAATCTAACAAATAAACGTTAACAACAGTACAATTACAAACATTTTTTTTGGCATATTGCTGCATTTGCAATGTGGCATTGTTAATAACATAGTATTTTCATTGGCATCCACTTTGTTTATTAGAATATGCTCCACTATTCCTTTGTTTGCTCAAGAGTGTTGGCAGGATGACGCCATAGAGTGTATACATATAAGACTGCAGCGCTAATTGATAGTGCACAGTAAACTGCATGTGGTTCAGGTTGTGACTGCCATAACCGTGGTTTTGTTGTTTTCCGAACGTCAGTATCAATACATCAAATTGATTACGTCACCCTGTTAATCTTTGGTAGTCCAGACTTTGTTTGTGTTTCTGTTACTAGCGTGTTTATATTTTTATATTGTTTGTAAACACCGAATAATTAATTTTAAGCGATTTCAACTGCAATTGCAGCAATGTCAAAAAAAAAAAAAGTGTTGTTTGGGAACATTTTAGAATCGTGCCAGACGACAAATCTAATGCCGTGTGCACATTTTGTGGAGCAAGCATACCTCGTGTTGGCAGTTAACCCTAAAATTAGGCCTAATGTGTTAAAATGAATAGGACATTTGTATGTTTACTTTGTTACTTGTTCAAAGCCAAATAAAATATTTTCAATAAATATGTTCATCTTTTAATTTGTGTCTGTGTAATTTATTAAATCAATATTCATTTCTTAATAAGTAGGCTATTTATTTACAGTGCTGTTAGACATTTTACACAAATTTAGAATAAGCACTTCAAAATAGGCATACAAAGAAAATAAAAGGATGATTGGTGTGAATTATCTGCCAGGTCAGCAACGAGTGATCGGCACCAGCATGATCAGCCCAGCTCTATTAAATATATTGGCCAGAATAGAAAAAATCAAATAAAAACTTCGATTTTTTTAAGAAAAAATTTAATCATCTTACTTGCAAGTGTGAGTATCCTGGTACAAGAGAAATTACGGCTCTGAGGTTCAGTATCCCCCAACAATTGCCGCGTTAAATAAGATTGACTGCTGACCAAGAAGACAGTTTGTTTGACTTACATGAGTCATTGCCCCAAGCAGCTGCCCCACTACATAGTGCTATCCAAAATATCTCCAATTCGAGCCACTTGTTTCAAATAAGTAATGCAACATGTGTTAGCTTTCAGCAACCTATTTAATAAATAATGAAAGATACATAGCTTCTTTACCAGATGTGGATTCACCATCACTTTTAAAAGACTAATTTACCCACAGAAATGTTATAACTATGCTGACACACCCAATACGAATACAAGATATTGTACATAAAATTTACCACATTGTAAACATTAATTTAACAATCTTGTCAATGTAAAGCCAAACAAAACATGCACTGACTTTTCAGACCACATGAATAATGGTTTCAATGTAATTTAGGTCATCAATCCCATTCTAAAAAAGATTTATAAAAGGTGATAGAAGTAACACTTTTGTGAATCAAAAGAAGGCATTGTACAAAACAAATTTAGCGACAGTTTCATGTCACGAAGTCAAAAACAGAAAGGCACAGACGAGAAAACTCAACGATTATACTGTGATAGTCTAAGTCTAGACGAAGATGAGCCTCAACCGATAACCGGAACAAATTCCTCTCTCCAGTAAGTGTTGAGAAGCAGAGAACATGTAACACGGAAATGTAACTAAGGTAACTCTGACCTTGAGTACAGGAAAAGTGCAGGCTTGCAGCATAGTGTTGTTACAGAACCATTGGTAGCGAGGTGGGGGATAACCCTCCGCCTGGCACTCCAGGGTCACCTCCGTCGAGGCCAGCTGGAACACTGTCCTCGCAGGTTGCAGCAGGATACGTGGTAGTATAGGCGCCATCATCACCTCCACCTCGCGGCTGTGTATAGGGCGAGAGACCCTCCCTCCTTGGCTCACAGCACAGTAGTAAACCCCTTCCTGCTCCAGTCTGCACACACCATACACATACTCTCTTTCTATTCTCATCCAGCAAAACACACACAACACCAGCTAATAACCAACCACTTGCCTCATACAGAGAACATAAGTGTCTGAAGTAAATTAATATGTATGCGGAACTCCCTAGCACCACATACAGTACACACAAAATTAATAGTTTACTCAAATACCATAAGTTTAAGTAATGTAAAAAAAAAAGAACATTTCACTTAAATTTGTCACACATGTTCATTAGCAAAAGGATTACTTTTAACAAACCATTAGGCAACATTATCGTAATTTCAGTACTTACAAAATATCAATTTCCAATCCTAGTCTACTCAAACGTTGATTCGTTATAATTAATACCCAATTCAAAGAAAATTGATGGAATTGTTGGAATACAGTATGTTACTTGTTGCTTATAATTATTAAATTTTATGCTCCAAATACATGTCAATTTCGGTTTGACACTACAAAAAATTACATAAAAATTGTAGTGGGTCTTTCACCACATCTAATCTTATCTTTGCCTCGGTCCTAATATCAGTGTGGACACGTGTGTCGCCCATGTGTAGAACAGTTCTCCCTTATCTCGACGTGTCGTGGATTCGTAAGAGAAGAGGAAAAAGCACTATTATTTAAACTCAGCACTTCAACTCACACCTTGGTTAGAGAAACGATCAAGATTTTCAGTATTATTCGAGCTTTATTGCATTAGACACAATGTTGAGTCAAACACTCATAACAGAATGCTACAACTGAATACATTTACTAGTACCAATGGGTTCGACCAAAACTAGTAGTCACCACGTGCCACTTTCAACACAGATATCACTCCACTGAGGGGACATCACGTGGTGCCTCGGCACTCGCCACGATATGTCCGCCCTCTCTCACAGCTCAAGAGCTAAGGAAGGCCCTCTGGTCCAGCGCTCAGTCCGGGGTCTCCCCCGGGTTGTCACAAGTCAAAAGAAGGACTTGGTTACTAATTATATTACCTATCGGTGCATCCAATTTACCTTGAACACTAAATACTAAATTTAGGGCTAGACAAATTACAACGATAAATGCTGAGAAATAACTGAGGTTTACAGAATACAAACACTTTTTTCATCTGAAACCAGCATCGCCACATTAGCTGGTGCACGCCGCCATGATGTCACATCAAATCATGTGGCCGCACCTTCCTGTTTCCAAGCTACTTCAACAGTGGGAACCGACAGTCAAATACACAACCCAAACTATATTACACTATTGAATGCAACCGCTATCATACATGTTCCCTATCTACTGTATCCTAAATGAATAACAGTGGTTCGGCCCACCTAAAATACAGATTACAAAATGATGTTTAAGTAGACAAATTGAATTGTATAAGATTCCCAAATCATTCTCACGACTACGGCGTACGAGCTGACGGGAGTGCAAGGCACTCTCAGATCGTTATTTGCTCTTCAACTGTAGAACTGTGTCGTGCTTACGTTAATCCATAATCGGCACATCACAGAATCACGTCGCAACCACACACACACACACACACACACACACACACACACACACCCTCCGAGATAGGCCAGGTTCTTTAAAACATCACACTTTCGTAAATTTACGCCACAAAGTTACAGCAGAATGCCGAAAACACCGAGACACAGATACTACAACAAAATTGGATTTGAACTAGGCTAGGCTGGGTAGGTCAAATACTTCACAAAATGCATAATTTTTATAAAACTTTTATTAATGTTTGAATTGCATGAGTGCTGTTTGTTTAAATTACATTTTCAGTTTGAAAAATATTTTCCTTGTTTTCACTTTATTAGGTAGGATGCTGGAAGGTCTCGTTGCCTGCGATGGTTGCGGATATTTGAGTCTGAGTTATACTTGCCCGAATGCTCAGTGGTGAGATTACTAGATTGTTTAGTTAAAATCAAACTGCAACTTTAACAGTGCGGACGATATTTCCAGGAAATAATTTGAGTGAAGCTTGAAATTTTCGCTAATAAAAATTGAATATCAGCTCACATGCACGTCTTTATATTTTCCAGTAAGGCTTTTCTACTTATAACACGATTTATTTTTTTTCATAAGCTTAAGACTACTGGATTCAAAACAAACTAAAACAATGAACTTGCATTTTTTTATAAGATACAAAAAAATACTTTCCGTTTCTTACCAGACCGTTTGGCTACACACTGCCGCAAGTTCGCGACGAAATAGCTTGCATGCTGGAATTTATCTCGGTTCTGAACCGCTACTCAATTAACAGCACAAAATTCGTCACAACATACAAGTGATCTGACTACTTAGCACCCCATTGGTTTCCCTGTGCATGCCCATTTCCTAATCACGCCTTTACACCTTCCGCTCTCTTCAGCCATATTTTCAAACCTTCCCTGCAGCTAAACACGTCCATTCCTGACTGACGACACAACAAGACTTCCCCCAACTCCTCTGTCCTGTGGCGAACGTGCCCTGTTGCGGCCACACGGCAGAGTGATACATCAGGATCCAACTTCTATCAAATAATGGTTAGTTACGATTTATATTGAAGGAAAAATTACGTAACACAGTTACTGATGAATTTGCACAACTTTTTATTACACAGTAACAGCTAAATACTCATTATTTTCATTAATTGGTGATATGCTGCGTCATCAAACTGACGCGGAGCAGCACCTTTTCAGAGTTCTGTTGCGCAAGGCACTACCACCCTGGCCTAATGAGCTGCTGCACAAGCTGCATGCCGACACGTCTCTGTTCGTGCCTCCAAGTGCCTGAACTCTGACCTGCCCGCCAGACGAATCACATCCCAGAGGCAGCGAAATCAAAACCTACTTGAAATTTTCAAAATCGAAATGAAGCAAAATATAACAATAAGTTAGTTAGAAAAGTTATTTGAAATTAACTTAGCTTTAAAGTGATTCCAAACACAATATAATTCACATAAAATTTACTACTTTTCTCTTGCCTTAGCAGTTAAATCTAAATTTTGTACAAGATTCTTAAATTAAAATTTCTTCCAGCATCCTCAATTAATATGTTTGATCCCGCCATATACATCCTTACGTTTGATTAAGTTAGAATGATTAAATTGTTACAAACAAAAAAAAATTATTAATTAAGAGAGTGAAGAAGAAAAAGAAAATTACTGTATGATAAGAAATCAAATATGGGTTATGTGCTCGTGCACGTCACAATGTGAACATACCCAAAGTCTGTGATGACCAGCTCGCTAGAGGTCTGACCCTGCAGCTCCTCGTTCTCCCGGCACCAAGCATAGCGTGGCCCTGGTACACCCTGTGCCTCACACTGCAGCCGCAGTACACCGCCCAGCTCCACGATAACCACACCCCCATCAGCATCAGGGTGCTCTATGATCTCCAACGCCTCTGTATCACCAACAACACAAGACCACTCACAAACATGTTTGAAGTCCTAGCTTTGCCGAGGACTTCAAATGAAGATATTAATGGATGGGATGAATATGTCACAAGTGTTACCCATTCTATAATCAAGAGCTGTCAAATACCTCCCTTCAACATTCAGCAAAAATTAATCCAAAGCTTTCAACTTATATGGTGTAGTAACAATGAAAATTAAACTAGGATGTGGGCTACACTAGAGTACAGGCCAATGCATGAGAATTAGTTAGCAGTGTACCAAAGAATCACCTTTGAAGAACATGGTGGAAATGCCAGTTATGTTAACAAGAACAGGTGCTTCTTTATAAATTAAGAGATACTACAAAAAAGACTTGATAAGCAAATCCAAAATCACAAAGGAGAATTAATTACCTAATTAAATCAAATAAAACTCATTTACGAATTTCATGCATTCGCCAAATACAGTATTTGAAAAACACTGCCCCCTACATTAATAAAAGAAGCCGGATATTTTTTTTCTTTAGTTGCTAATACTACTTAGTATGGTTTATACTTAATTCAAGTCTTTAACCACACAACAATTTTAAAGGTGTCCGTAACCCCTTTTTCATATAAAATTTATTTAAATTACTCACGAGGCTGACAATAAGCAAGTAAGAACACAATTAACATTTAAAAATTATGACACTGGATGAAGTAATCCCATGACCCATACCAACACAAAATGAAAGCTAATTCACTAAAAAGTCAAAATTTCCCTTCGTGGACGGTGTCCGAACATTAACGAACGGGAAACTTTACTCTTTGGCTGTCAAAAAACCTATAGACTACAAATCTTACTCACTTTGGTAATTTCCAAAAATTTCAGAAAAAATACTCTTGAGCATCTTGTAGAAGAACCTTTTTACACCACTTTTTCAAAGAGTTTCAAAGAATAAAGTTTACAATGGCAGACGGTCAAGTTAGTTTAAACGAACCAAGAGAAGTTACACACTTGATTACAGACATGGGTGGAAAGATGCAAGCCAAATAAGTGACACGATTCTTATAATTATTTTCTAACATAAGATTTGTACTGCTCTATATTTTTGTACTCGTTTTCATGAGTATATTTTGGCGAGTGTATGATTATTTATAAACACAGGAAATTACTTTACAAAAAGGTTTGAGTTAAAGTAAAAGAGATAAATGTGGTTTTTGTCAGGAAAGAGTTGTGTGTTATTCCAAATTTTCCTGTAAACGCACCATTTACTTTTTATTACATTCCAAATTCCTCTTTCTTTAGCTTTGCTCGATGATTACTCTCGAATACTTTACTCTACTTCCCTAGTAGTGCTTTGGAATGCAGACCACCTGATGTATGAATATAATGTTTTCCAAACTGTATGAGCCACATGCACCTAGCTACTTTGTAATTAAAAAAAAAACACGGTTGTCCGGGTAGAACTTCATAGAACATTTTTGCATGAAAACAAGAGCTATTTAAGTGTCCTGGGTTATTACACTTCACAGATGAGAAGTTCACAGGGTCATTCAATAAAATTTATCAGTCCTGATGCTGGAAAAAGTACCCATTCCCAATGTTTGCTGTAAGAAATGTTTACCTCAAAATAACTTAGCCCCTTTGGCATTTTTCACCGAACAAGTTCTTTTACGTAAATATTTGTTACAGAAGAACAAGCTCATAACTACATCAATAGAACCAGGTAAGACTCACCTTCTTCTATAAGTAGTGCCAACGCGTCATAGAGACGGCAGGCACGCAGATACTGACACAGCACTGCCACAGTGCACTCGCGGGTTGCTAAGAAGGAAAGCAGATCGTCCACAGGCGACCGCATCGGAGAGGTCCTCAGCAGACCAGAGCTGCAACAACCGCCACCGTGACTGCTCATACAGGCCTGGAAAACTCGCTCATGGCTAGGGATTAAGTTATACTAAACTGTACTTGTAGTGTAGATAGTAAAGGTTGGCAGAAATAGACAGATGATGGCAAGCGAGCAGGATGAAGTGTGTATGTGTGTGCAAGACGAGACCAGACTCAGGACATGATGTGATGCGGCAGAATGTGTTTAGCCATTGTAATAGAGTGATGTCGTGAACAGTGGAAAGGTAACAAAAAATACATGGCTCAGTCAGTGTGATGTGTGTGGATAACAATCACAGCTCAGTGTTCAAAGTGAAACAAGATGGCACGTGCCTTCAACATACAGGCAAATTTGAATTTAGATGGGAACATCAGTGAAAATTGGAAAACATTTTGACAAGCCTTTGAAATATATTTAGAAGCTTCAGATTTGGAAGCCAAAAGTTAACAAAGAAAGATCGCTATTTTCTTAAACATAATTGAAGATGATGCCCTTCACGTGTACAATACATTTATTTTCACAGGAAGATGAAGAAAAAAACAAAATGTTGGAAATTGTGCTGGCGAAATTCCAAACACACTGCAATCTGAAGAAGAACATACTCCACAGCCGTTTCATGTTCTATTCATGCTCACGAAAGGAAAAGGAAAGATTTGATTATTCAGACCTGAAACTGCTAGCACGGGACTGCAAATTCAAACACACAGGCGAATTATAAAGAGACTGAATTGTGTTCGCAACAAATGACAAGGTTACACAAGAAAAAATAATCAAAACAGGAAACATAGAGTTAGAAGAGACGATTAAACTGTTTCAAACTGCAAAAATTACCTCGGCCCAGGCCAAGAAAGTGATGCAACCAACACGGGAATTAAGCTACACGAATATCAATAAAACCAAGTTTCAAAAAACAATCACCCCATGTTTCACAAAACAGCCAACTGCTCAGAATTCACGTGTTGATGGTCAGTGTAATTGGTGTGGGTATCATCACATTAAAGATCCAACGAAATGTCCTGCAAGAGGAAAAGAATGTTCAGTATGTGGGCGTAAGTACCATTACGCAAAAGTATGCAGGTCTCGCACAAAAGGGAAACCTCAAAATTTCCAACTAAGTGAGGTGAAAGAAGAGGATAAGTGTACTAACAGAAGTGCAGATCTACAAACGGAAGACTATTAATGTAGCATGGTGTATACCACATTATACAGAAAACAAAGTGATTGTGACAGTGTGCCGGACGGAAACATTGTGGTTAGAAAATTCAGTTGACGTAACCTTCAAATTAGACACTGAAGCATGTGTAAACATACTACCTCAAAAACATTTTCCTTGTTGCAACAACATGCCCCCAGAACAGTGTTACTGCAGAAAGAAACTATGTCCTTAGCTGCATACAACAATTCTAAAATTGAGGTAGTGGGAAGTGTTAATGTACACTTGACTGTAAATGGGGTTCTGTTGCTTGAAACGTTCGTTGTTGTCGATGACGAATCTGTTCTCACATTAGGTCTTCAGACATGACAGACAATGGGGCTGATACATCGAAATGTGAGATCAGTAAAGTGGACAATCGAAAAACATTGTCATCTTCCAGTATGCAGAGGTCTTCTCGGGCATTGGTGAGTTTGAAAATCACTATTAACTCAAGCTAAAAGACAACAGTGTTCCCACATCCCACCCACCTACCAGAGTACCGTAGGTAATAAAAATTAGGTTTAGGCTGGAACTAGATAGGCTGTGTAAATTAGACATTGTTGCAAAATGTACCACACCAACAGAATGGGTTAACAGACTTGTGATGGTTGAAAAGCCAAATGGCTCACTTAGACTGTGTCTTGACCCACAGGATTTAAACGATTTGCACCGTCTATCTCACCGAGCGACGGTGGCGCGGTCAGAATTTTAACAATGGTGTCATAATATATGTAGATGACCTGTTTATCTATGCATCGGATTAACAAGTACATGACAATATTCTAACACAGGTGTTGGACAAGGCAAGAAAAGCGAATTTCAAATTTAATGTACAAAAATTTTAGTATAAGGTACAGGCTGTCAAATATGTTGCTCATACATTCAAAGGTGGCAGTGTCAGTCTTGATAAAGATAAAGTTGCAGCAATCTCAAACTACGATGACCCTAAAAACCGGCTTTCTGGGTTTAGTCAATTACCTTAGAGATTTCATTCCTAGCATAGCAGAAATTACTGTCACATTGTGAAGTATCCTTAAGAAAGATACTGTATTTATCTGGGTCCCAAGTGTCCATGGTAAAAGTGTTGAAATCCTAAAAAACAGTTCTTGCTTCTGAACCTGTCTTGCAAACTTTTGATGAGAGTAAACCTGTTGTTATCTAAACGGATAGTAGTAAAGACGGTATTGGATGTGTCTTGTAACAGGACAACAAGCCTGTTTGTTATGCATCGAAGATGCTCTCGCAGACAGAAATTATCCAAATTGACAGAGTTTTTAGCAGTCCTTTTTGAGTGTAGACACTTTCACCAGTACGTTTACGGTCATGATGTAACTGTTCAAACAGATCACCAGCCGTTAATCTCTCTAATGAAAAAAGAAATTTGCAGTATACCATCCACGAGACTACAAAGTATTAAACTTATGTTGAGTTTGTACAAGATTAACCTGGTGTATGTCCAAAATGTTCATAGTAGATGCTCTAAGCAGGGCATGTACCAGAGCTCCTGTGGACGATGTTGATGTCTTGTTGAACGAAGTGGTACACTCAATATGTCTGATGAAAAGAAAATTCTCTTCTAACAACACAGCAAAAGTGATGCTTTATTGATACACTTAAAGACCTCGTATTATGACGGTTGGCGTAACTCTAAAACAAAAGTACCGGAAGAAGCCAAATTCTATTTTAAGTTTCGGCATGAGGTTGAAGGTTTAGTGTTCCTGGGTGAGCGCATCATTGTTCCTGCTGCAGTAAAACAAAACTGTGCTTGAAAACCTTCACCAGTCTCATTTTGGTATGTCGAAAACAAAAGCCAGGGCCAAGACATTTTATTGGGCAAGAATGGACACGGACATTGAGGAATACATAGTCCATAGCCAGATGTAGAGTGTGTGTAAAATACAATGTGAAAAATCCAAAAGAGTATATGATCATACAAGAACCACAAAAATATCCCTTCCAGAAGGTGGGATGCAACATTCTAGAGTTCAAAACACAGCCTTACCTCATCCATTGAGACTTATTCAAAATGGATTGAATTGTTCCCTCTCTCATCCAAAGATTCATCAGCAGTAATAAAAACACTGAAGATCATATTTTCAACAAATGGCATGCCATGTACCTTGATTGCAGACAACTTGCCTTCTAACTCCCAGTAAATGCACCAGTTCAGTACTGACTATGGCTTCAAAATCCAAACATCCATTCCATTTTACTCTCGAAGTAACAGTTTAGCAGAACTAGCTGTAGACTAATGCTACAAAAAAGTATGGAGGAGAACCTAGACATACACAAGAAGCTGCTCAAATATCGCAATACCCCAGTGTTCGGTTCACAGCTCAGTCCTGCACAACTGCTGTACAGTAGACGAACAAAAACAACTTTGCCTTTCCACAAGTTGTTAAAGCCTTGTGTCGTAACAAACTTTTGTAACAGACATCAAAAGTGTGACTCCAGAAACAAGACACATTATGATAAGAACGCCAAGCCTAGATGTCACGAGCATGAGAAAAGCGATCTGGTTTTATACCATGACCAAGGTATTTTGAAGCCAGCAAAAGTAGTTAAGATATGTGATGTTCTACGGTCAGTCCTTATATAAGAATAATACGGGAAATAAAAAGAATGAATAGTTGCCACCTGAGGAAGTCCAAAGTTCAAAGGGAAAATCACCAAATACAGTGGGGTGTCAAACGTTCACATGTACACCCTTACTGGACACAAGGATAACGGATTGTAAGTGGAACCAAACAACATCAGAGGGAAGAGAGAAACAAGAAGTAGGCATAAACCGAAGACTTCCTAGAAATAACAAGACACCTGGAGTCAAGGATGGAAATTAAAGGTTTTGCACCAGAAGACATCATTCGACCTCCGAAGGACATCTCAGACAGAAGACCAAGAGAAGAACCAGTGAATTCAGGACCACAACGAACTGTTAAGACTCTTAATTATTTAAGTATTTACATTTTAAAATAAAGCTAACAATCCAGGAGTGAATGAAATAGTACGTAAAATTATATGAAAAGGCAGATATAGTGTAGATAGTAAAGGTTGGCAGCAATAGACAGATGATGGCGAGCGAGGGGGATGAAGTGTGCGAGTGCAAGACAAGACCAGACTCGGGACAAGCTGTGATGCGGCAGAAAGTGTTTAGCGATTGTAATAGAGTGATGGCATGAACAGTGGATTAGACGTGATGGCTGGAAAGATAACAAAACAATACACTACTAAAATTAAATTAAATATTATGCTTGCAACCAAGTAAGTAAGTTTTTTTTCCAACAAAAGTACAACTGCTGGAGAAACACCTAAAATAACACTCGTTTAATATTGGAAAATGGTGAAGACAAGGGCCGCTAGGTTAACGACAACTTAAACATAAAACTAGATATAGTTGTGACTTCAAAGAACGATGACAAATAAAAGTTAACATTTCATATTTGTACAAGTGTGTCTAAAATTGTTATACTGGAGCAGTGACAAACACAATGATTTTCTGCCTATGCTGTATTTCTTCATCTCCATTCTCAATACAATAGGGCAGTGGTAACTGAATGGTCAGACCATTCACCTTCCGCCAAGGCTATATGGACTTTCCTGTCGGGTTCGGTCCCCGGATTTTCACATGTGGGAATTGTGCCAGATGATGCCACTGATCAGCGGGTTTTCTCAGGGATTTCCCGTTTCCCCTGTCCCTTCATTCCGGCGCTGCTCCACGCTCATCTCATTTCACCCATCATCAGCGCCAAAGACCTTTATGTCAAGCACTGATTGAAATGTCTCGCTCACTCCAAACTCAGGAAAAGTGTTGGTTTAAAGCTAAAAATTGTTGTGCTTGTGCAGGAAAAAAAATATATATGTCTGACAATCAACTTGTGAGTATAGGCTACTGTTCCATTTATACTTAAAATGGAGAATTTTACTTGTTCAATGTAAATTAGTAGGCGACATAATTTTTAGTGCTACTGTAGTTACTTTTACCTGCACACACTACATAAAATTAAAAATCCAAAATCACAAACGAACAAAATTATAAGATTTTATTAAAAAACTTCAAAACATTTATCATACTAACAAACCAGTGGATAAAGGCAGTCTACTACACAGTCACCAAGACTATTACCGTTACTACAAATTAAGTTGTGTGTGATTTTGACATTTCTCTTCTCAGAAACTTATTTTAAACAATATTTCAGGAAGTCAGAGTGGCTTAAAGGCCAAACCCATGCAGCTGTCGAGCATGTTTCTCTAAGGAATAATGTCAGAATTTAATAAACTTTAACTGTATGACTACAGTAAAGTCTAGTAGTTTTCATCTCAGCCAATCAGCTGCCTGCAAGTGGCAAGTAGTGTCACTCGCCTAGCTGTGAGCTTGATACCTACATATGTGGTGTGCACTGCGCAATGTTCATGGGGACTTACTCTATCAGGTTCATACGGTCTGCGATGATTCTCCATGCATCACCCTTCTCCAGTGCCTCCTTCAGTTGCCTGGTCAGTGCAAAGCCCATACTGCTGATCTTGGTGTGCGGCAATGGCACTGCTGAGGTGCAGCCCCCTGCTGCCGTGCCCACCATCCTGCTACATTTACGTGACATTTTACCTCTATACTATACCCCAACTCCAATCCAGTGCCTCCATTTTGCAATACATTTTTATACTATTCTCCCAAGAAGTTAACACAAAATCACAGTGGACAAATTAAGTGGTGAGATACGTCAACACTTAACAACATAGTTTTGTTAGCTCGAGAGGGTAAGCAATTATGGAGCAACAGCAGAATGCATGGGCAAAGGAAACGAGCATGGCACCAAAAAAAAAAAAAAAAAAAA
>PNEQ01066827.1:10879-30487 GCA_003012365.1 Medauroidea extradentata | reverse complement strand
AAGATCTTCTACAACAAGACTATACTGGACAGAAGCTCACAACAGACTAAGACACAGAGCATCAAACATTTCCTCTACCAGACTCATGAACGAGCAGGTTGAAACTCGCTTACACCAGGTCCGTGCAGGTTCAGCTGAAGACCTAGCCTCTCCAGCTAACAATCTCACAACACCAGACATGTAGGCAGGCTTGCTAACATTATAGAAAATGGATTTTTAAGCTTATATAAATTTTTGGTAACCATAATGCTTCAAGATGAAACATTTATGCATACCGGGGAATTACAAGTTATGAACTGTCACTTTTCAGCATGATACTGAATTTAGATTGATTAATAAGTTACATTTTGAACTTAACAAATTTAAAAACGTATAACTTCTTTTGATAACTGCAAGTGTTTCAATTTTGAGAATTTTTTTTTTCATAAAGTGTGTAAAATAATGATAAATTGTGTGTGCAAGGTGAAAGACTATTTCTCATGCTACTAATACAAAACATACAAATGTTTGACGTTTAAAGACCTTTGTACGACACATGATATAAGTAATGGTTATTTTTAAACTTCTGAAAGCCGGAAGTAATTTTTGAAGATATTTGAGTGTCCATAACTTTATAACCAGTTTGAACCAACTTTTTCTGTGGGGATTGGTTACATACCAACAGGAGTTTATACCTGCAAAGCAAAACAATTTTCCGTTCAGCCCTTTTCAGTTTATATAACTGGAAAATTGGCAATTTTTGAAAATATTTGATTTTTAAAAATTTTTATCACTACTAGAGTCAAAAAACACGGTGGTTTGAATGCATGAGGTCAAAGAGGGGTACCCAGGGTGTTAATAAAAAAATATATAAGTGTATGGTTTATAGCCCTTTTTGAGTTACAAGGCGTTAAAAATGCCTTTTTTAAGCTTCTAAAACCCAAAATTTAAGCCCTTGTGATAAAAGTTTAGTATGTAAGAAAGTTGTGTTTATAGTAATCACAAGAAAGCGTGAACCCTTATCTGCAAGTTGGTAGAAACGGAAATTACATTAACTTTAAAGGGAAATTAAATATTGATTATTTTGTAGATGGCTGCAACAGCTGATTTTGCTGCGCGGGCCACCGCATAAAAGGGCCTATATCCAATACGGTGAGAGATCAAATTTTAATGAAACTGGTTTTCGCCTATTGGAACATGATAGTAACCGTAGTTAAATTACAAAAATTATACAAAATAGTCGGGCAACCTCCATTTGCTGATTTCACATGGAATGATCCCTACGCAAAAGTTACAAGTGTATAAATTTTATTAATACAAATTATAAACATATTAAATTCATTTGTGGACGATTCAAATAATAATTTATAAACTTATCGGCGTCAAATTTTGAGCGAGAACGGCTGTTTATAGGCGATGCCAAAATTTTTTTATTTTATGTATTTTAATTGCCTATTACGGCCGAAAATGTTTACTGAATACCTCACCATAGGTAAATGAAAATTGGAAATAGTTATATTTGTATAATTATTGAATTATGTGTAATATATGTCACACATTTCTTCAGTAACCTCAAATCATAGTTGTAATCAGAGAGCCTGAGAGCATGAGAGCGAGTATACAACTTTGTGCTCTCGCTCTTTCGCACTCTCGGAGAACAATTGAGACATAGTTGTGACGTATTTGCGAGACCGAGAGCACAAAAGAGCACTCTTTGGGTGAATTGAGACACTGCCCGAGAAAAACACACACACCCATTCTACAACATTCCCAAACCAAATAGAACACAGTGACTATTTATAATAAGTACAGCCTATTCACTCTATTGTCCTCAGTACTGAGCAGTACAAATTAACATTTGCTCAAGTGGACTTCTATATTTCATAGGCCTACTGAAGACAAACGAGTTCAAATTTGTTGGATTTTAGACGAGAGGAATGTAGAAAGTGAACCAATTAGCCTAATAACATGTTGGTGACGACATAAGTGTAAATAAGAGGTGTGTTATTCAATTTGCTTATGTGTGCTTATCTAATAGGCCCTACAGAATATCTATAGGCACTTGTGAAAACCTACTCTTCGAATTTACGTACGCTTCGAAAAAAACAGTTAAAAAACTGACAATTGAGTATATCCGATCACATGACCAATAATACATAGTAGCCTTATGATAAAACACGCAATCAAAAATGTTATTGAAAAAGGTGGACTAATACACCATTAAAATATTTTAATTTATATCTCACCATGATTCGCACGAAGCTCGTAGTTTGAAGAACCCATTGCTATTGTCTCCTGCCGAGGAAAAACGTCAATTGATTCTTCCTGGACCATAGTTTCAGTCATTGGTTTTTCAATATAATCATTTAACAAACGAACTGGATGCTTCCTTTGTCTGGAAGACTGTTCCGGCCATTGTTCTACACTATCCACCACAATGTGATCCTCCACAGTGTCCACATCACTACACAATCTACGAGCATTTGCCACTTGCAATACTGTCCTCAAACGTTCGAGTGTTTTCACAGCTTCGGGCTGATTGGATGGCCCTCCTCCAGTTGACAGCCATTCTCTCGCTACGGCTTCTGCTTCTGCAAGACGTCCGAGCGCAAACAATGAATGAACTAGACATCTCCTAGCGATAATTCCATAGTTCCCAATACTGTGCACTTCCCCGAGAAGTTTCAGTGCCTGGCGGCAATCTGACACCACCGTTTCATGTTGGCTTAGTTCTAACATACATTCGGCACGACCAAGCAAAAAACATACTACTTTTGCAGCAGACAAGCTTTTGACGTAAACAGGAGACAAGAGTTGATCAAAAAGTTCTGCTGCACGAAACCACTCACGGCGTCGTAACAGTTCGTACGCTTGGACTTCCACTTCACTCATTCTTATATCCAGCGTCCCTATTGTGCATGATCTTATTTAAATATACATAAAATCTCGTAATGCGTTTAAAAAAATTTCACGAATTACAATGCAAATATTTAAAATATCTACACATAATACTTCCGTACGGCATACAAAACACATTTAAATACAAAACAACTGTCACTTTAATCATTTAATAATAATATAAAAAAACAACAGCATTGAGACCGTGACCAACTCAGCAAAACGAAAATTATCTTAAATGTTACAGAAGGTCAATATTTTATGGTGTGTTCCCGTACTCGGCTTGTGGTGCGATCTGGGGGCCGATTAAATATCGCTTTTGAGAGGTGCAGCGCAAAATTTGCACTTGCGCTGCGTTGCTTTGGTATTAATATACCAACGAGATATATAGTAAATATAGAGGATTGGAAGCGCTTTCTGACTGAAGCCCAATTGAACTTGTTTCGGCCATGTTTTCCATCGTCAAAACAAAGGGGCATGGCAGTGTGTTGGTTAGGGATAATTACGTTTATGTGCTGATATTAACAGAAAAACAAAGCTTACTATGCATTCTGTACGTCTATGTGGCATGTAAAACATATAAATACCTCTGTCAATCGTTTAATAATTTAGGAACGAGAATAAATCGTAAATACAGGATGAAAACAATTGACGAAAATGTGTAGGTAGTGAGTAACTGGCTCACAATCCAAATATACAAATTTTAAAAACATTAAAGTAAACATACGCGGACATAAGTTACCTTAGTTTTGTGTAAGACTTTGTAAGTTAAGGTTATGTTTATATGACTACTGGTAAATGTACATCATAAAATGTCTGGACATATACAAATAAGCCTGCATTTATATATAAAAATTAAAAATAAATACTATAATACATTCTTATTACTACAAGAACCATGCATATAACATGTCAACTACATCAACAGTAAACAACTATGCCACCCACCCTAACCCTATTTAAGAGCCTCGACTTTATACAAATAAGTAGATATTCGCAATTGGTATGTCGCCATGTAGCGAGATCAATTTTTGCCTGCCTCTCTAGGCTACCATTCTCAAACCCCTCCCGAACCTTCCAACTCCTAACAGTTACTATATCATTCTGTAAAATATTCCTCTCACCGATCTCACAAGCATAGACTGTCTAACCAATTCGTTCTCTTCCACTCCACTTGAACCTTCTCACTGGTGTTTATCCTCCCCCATGCCCTCCCTTAGCTAGGTGGCAATTTAACCCTCCCAAGCCTCCCTCTCTAGTCACAAGTGTGAACATCCTGACGAGGCTTTCATTTCTTCTTCTGTCTTTTAGTGTACTCCATCCCATTTCCTTCAACATTACAGATGGCCTATATTTCCCTTCATTCTCCCCATCGTACCGCTGCCTTCTTCACCTACTATTCACCCATCCCGTTACCCTCGTTGCATCTTTTTCCGTTCCCGCACCTCAAGTTCCATATATTAATCCTTCTCTTTCGCAACATATTCCAGCCTATACCATACTATCAAGCAGTATGTATGTGTCGCATGTAGGAAAGTTAGATGGTTGGTAATAAGGTTTTTAGTATTGCTCTTATCACTACTTCTATGGCTGTGTTTGTTAGGATATGTATAAGTAGAGGATTAACTATGTGATTGTTGACAAAATGGATGAAATAAATAATGACGAATAATAAAAGGAACAAGGGGAGTTAAAGCTCATTACATGGTGTCAGAAGTGGGATAGAAGGTTGAGAGGAAAATATAAAAGTGCAGAAAGTATTCCAAGTGAAAAAAAAAAAGAAGAAAGGAGCAGAAAATGGCAGAATCAATGTGCATGCTTTCTCCGCCTGCCAATTTTGATTTTAGAAAACCAGATGAATGGTATACTTGGATTAGAAGATTTGAAAGGTATCGGTTGGTAAGTGGGTTGGCAGAGAAAAGTGGAGAAATACAGGTTAGTACACTAGTATATGTAATGGGACCAGAAGCGGAGGAAATAATAAACACCATCCAACTTTCCGAGAAGGATTCAAAGTCATACGAGGTGGTCGTGAAACGACTGGAATCACATTTCACTCCAAGGAGAAACGTGATCTATGAACGAGCTAAATTTAACCTTCGTTCACAACAGTCAGACCAGTCTGTGGACTCATTTGTAACTGCCTTACACACACTGGCGGAGCACTGCGAATACAAAACATTAAGAGACGAATTGGTGCGTGATAGACTTGTGGTAGGAATCCAAGACAAAAAATTGTCAGATATGTTACAGCTAGATGCAAACCTAACCTTGGAAAGTGCGGTTATGAAGGCGAGACAGTCAGCGACAGTTAAGAAACAACAGTCAGTAGTACAAAAATCAACTAGGGAAGCAACAATAGAGGAAAATATTGATAGAACTAGTGCTAATACAAGCAAATTGAGCAATAATCAACAGGGTAAACAAATTTATCAATATACAAGAAAAACAAACAGTCAAAACTTCCAAGGGTCCAGAGAATGTTATAGATGTGGAGGGGCTTTTGAATAATTACATAGGGAAAGATGCCCTGCAATCAACGAGAGATGCCGAAACTCCAGCATAATGGGTCACTTTATGAAAGTATCCAAAACAAGGGACAAACAAAGGCATATTTCGGAACTTCATAACTCGGGAGACAACTCACAGAATGATTGGTTTTTAGCTACTTTAAATATTAAAGCAAAAGTAAGTCCATCCTGGAGGGCAAGGGTGAAAGTCGAAGGACAAGAAGTTGTGTTTAAAATAGACACAGGAGCAGACGTCACTGTGATACCAGAAACTGTTGGCAGGCTCTTTGAAAATATTATGATTGCGCAAGAAAAAGAAACTGGAAATACAAAATTGGTGGGTCCATGTAGTACACAACTAGAGATTATAGGTAAACTAGACACTACTCTAGCTTGGAGAGGAATAAGTGTTGCTCAAAATGTTTATGTTGTAAAAAAAATTAAAAGAACCATTACTAGGGCGGCCAGCAGTAGAGTCTTTGGGGATGCTGAAATTGATAGAAGAAATAGGTTATGTACAGGAAAGCAACCCAAGAAAAAAATACCCTAAACTGTTTCAAGGGCTGGGGTTAATGAAAGTCCCATATGAGATTAAGCTAAGGAGTGATGCAAAACCTGTAAGTATATCATGTCCTAGAAGAGTGGCTATTCCCTTACAGCCCAGATTGAAAATGGAATTGGATAGACTTTTGAAGATGGGCATTATCTCTCCAGTGGATTGTCCAACTGATTGGTGTTCAGGAATTGTGATTGTTCCCAAACCAAACGGCGAAATAAGGTTATGTGTAGATTTGACTGCACTCAATAACTCAGTTGAAAGGGAACACAAGGTTATACCTACTGTAGATGAATCCCTAGCTCGCCTGCAAAATGCAAAAGTATTTTCGAAACTTGATGCACATAGTGGGTATTGGCAGGTACTGCTAGAAGAAAAGTCACGGATTCTCAGGATTTTTGATACACCGTTTGGCCGGTTTTGCTTTTAACAGGTTGCCATTTGGAATTACAAGTGCACTAGAGTTTTACCATAGGGAGATGTCTCGCATTTTGGCAGACACTAAAAATGTTATATGTCATATGGACGATATCTTGGTCTGGGGTACAAATGAAAGAGAACATAATGAAAACCTGGACCGAGTCTTGAAAAAAATTGAAGCAGCAGGGATTACATTGAATGACAAATGCGTGTTTGGAAAAATGAGGGTTAAATTCCTTGGTCATGTGGTGTCCGATGAGGGAATTGAAGCTGATCCTGCTAAAACTGAGGCGATTCAGAAGATGCCATGGCCTCAATCCATCAAGGATGTCAGAATAGTGTTAGGAATGGTAAATTATCTTGGGAAGTTTGCACCAAAATTGGCATCCATTACAGAACCGTTGCGTCAGCTATTAAAAAATGACAATGCGTTTATATAGGGACACCAACATGAAATGTCATTTAAGAGCATCAAGGAATTGTTGTGTAGTCCACCAGTGTTACTGCACTACAATCCCAATAAAGATATTGGCATCGGAGCAAATGCATCATCGTATGGACTGGGAGCAGTCTTGGAACAACCAGACGAAAATGGTAACTGGAAGCCGGTGGTTTATGCATCAAGAGCAATGTCATCAGCAGAAAAGAAACATGCACAAATTGAAAAGGAAGCTTTAGCGATTACATGGGCATGTGAAAGATTTAATATGTACATTCTCGGCAAGAGTATACTAATCAGAATGGACCATCAACCTCTAGTGTCCATTTTAGGCAAGAAGTGTGTAGATGAATTACCACCCAGGCTGCAGAGATATCGAATGAGGTTGATGAGGTACTCCTATCAGATACAGCATATTGCTGGTAAGAAAATTTATACACCAGATGCATTGTCACGTTTCCCGGTTGGGGTAGCAGAAGAAAAGGATGATCTTAACATTTCTGAGATTGAAGAATATGAATCCCAGTGAATGGCAGTGTTCCCAGCCGCAGACACAAGAATTCAAGAGGTACTACTAGCCCAAAAGACAGATACAACTTGCAAGGACCTAAAACAACTTGTACAGACAGGATGGCCTAAGAAACCAACTGAAGTACCAGTTTCATATCGGGCCTTTTGGTCAGTACAAGGGGAGCTATCAATTACAAGAGGATTATTAATGAAGGGAACAACTCTGGTAATACCAACAGTACTGAGGAAGAGGATGTTGGTAAGGATTCATTTAGGACACATGGGCATCAAGAAGTGCATCGAAAGAGCTCGAGCAACTGTGTGGTGGCCAGGCATCACAAATGACGTAAAAACGTATGTATCCAGCTGTGAAACATGCATAAAAGAGAAAGCGAATAGACTAGAGCCTCTTATTCCTTCATCCTTACCCCAAGTACCATGGGAGGTAGTAGGTACAGATCTAGCAGAACGTAATGGAAAGAATTACCTTCTGTTGATAGACTACTATTCAAAATATCCAGAAATCTTCGAGTTGCCTAACATTTCGTCTTCAAAACAATATCGAGATGCAAAGCTGCTTTCTCGCGACAAGGAATTCCTAGAGTGCTTAGGTCACACAACAGAACACAGTATAGCTCTCAAGAATTTAAGAAATTTGCCAAAGAATATGGCTTCACACACATCACTAGTAGTCCCAAACATGCCCAGAGTAATGGTCAAGTGGAAGCAGCGGTGAAAACTGTTAAAAACATTATTCAAAGATCGGAAGACCCATACCTAGGGTTATTATCATATCGTAACACCCCACTATCAGGTCTCAAGTACAGTCCAGCTCAACTTCTGATGGGTAGATCACTGAGGGATATTTTACCTGTTGTCCAAGAAAACTTACAACCATTCACAGTGGATAGAGAAGAGTTTGAGACAATGCATAGGGAAGCAAAATTCTACCAAAAGACAAATTTCGACAGACATCATCGAGTGTGCATGCGTCCTTCATTCCAGTATGGATCACAGACTTGCAGAGATATGGAGTAATAGTGTCAGAACAGATACCACGAGGTCCTACTTGGTCTCGTCAGGCGGCCGAATAATCCTACGAAATAAGCATTACTTGAAAGTTGTTGGAAAGCCAGTTCAAGAGAAGACTGAGAATACTAATAAAGTAGGAAGGAGCTTAGCAAGGAAGGAGATGTCAAGAAAAAATCCACCTGATATCACAGCAGATGTCGAGAACACAGGGTACGAGAGTAATCAAGTCGATCCACAGATGAGAGTACAAGAAGGGTGTGAAGAAGGCAGTGTAAAGCAGGAGGACGAACAAGGTGCACATCTAGAAGAAGAGAAGGAAGAAGGATGGAAGGGGTGGCCTAGAGTAGAAGTACAAGACTGTAAAGGGGCGAAAACTCCAGTAAGGACTAGGAGTGGAAGGGAAGTGAAACCAAAACAGAGACTAAATTTGTAAAGGCAGATTGACTGAATTGCCAGTTTACATTAGTAATGCATATCCCTTCAAAGGGGAGAAAATGTGTGGTAACAGAGTTAATGTTTGTTATTAAGGTTATAAATATTTGTCAAAGAGAGGAAGATGTGTTGCATGTAGGAAAGTTAGGTGGTTGGTAATAAGGTTTTTAGTATTGCTCTTATCATTACCTCTATGGCTGTGTTTGTTAGGATATGTATAAGTAGAGGAATAACTATGTGATTGTTGACAAAATGGATGAAATAAATAATGAGGAATAATATAAGGAACAAGGGGAGTTAAAGCTCATTACAATGTATTTTCCTTCTCCTCCCAGTAATGAATTTCTTCACGATTCATTAAATTTTATATTTCGTTAATATTTGATTTGTGTTGATTGTAAACCAAAAAGTTCGGTACCTACCTTTTATCCTGTCTCATTGAAGCTACCCTTAACATAACATTATAGGTGATTCGGAATAAAGTGAACACTCAAATAATCCCTGATTAATTTCTATTTTCTGCCAGTTTATATCTTTCCGCTACATGTAAACATCAACATTGCCATGTGCTTTTATTTGCATAGGCTTGTACAATGTTTACATTTACGTTACAGTGCTCCGATAAATTTTAGCTACAATATGTACTCATTAAATACACGGGTGCTGAATATGTGCTATACTCAGTAGTAATCTTAGTTGTAAATACCTGCGAGTATACGTCTTATAACACTGGTTTCTCTGTGTCTACTCTAACGGCGATATTACCGTTACGATTCTCGTAAATGCATGTACAGTATATTCGAACTTTTAAATTAAAACCGCCACTAAAAACACACACGACACACGCAACTCAAGAATTCAAGTTCCATTCAGCATACTGTAATGAACGACGACGACGCACGTAAAGAGGAACAATAAATAAAGTATTTTCTTAATGTGTGAAACAGGGGAAAAAATACTGTTTCTATTTCCAGATACTCAGGCTGGCGATCATTAAACGATCATTAAACATAACAACTTACATTACTAATGACTTCATATAATTTAGAAATGATATTCATGAACAGTCACTTCTAATACTTTTATATGTGTTTTTCAGAAACCGATATTCATTACATAACGGACAAACAAACTGAATGACGCAATTCGCTTCCAAGCGGCGAAAACCTAACTCTGGTGCCATCTGTCGGTGAAATTTTATACTACATCTGTGGCGCGAAGCGTTAGAGGCGTGAGCCAACGATAATCGACTCGGTAGCGTTGCTTTGTGCTTCCGCTAATTAAATAGAATTGTACAGTCAGTAGGTATGTCAGTAAGAACTTAAATAAATATTTTAAAGTATATTAAATATAGAGAGGTCGTTCGCAAATGATGTTGTTTCACAAATGCTGTATTCAAATAATAAAATACACGGAACTACATGCAGTTATTCGCTACCAACCATACAAACAATAATGTAACTGTTGTTAATGGTGACTTATATGCAGTAACGGCTAATGATTTTTTTCAAAGGTTAAATCTTTAGTGCTCACTTTATTCCGAATGGCCTATACCTACAATATATTTATCTAAACTGCATAAACAAAGCCTATAGTAGTTGTAGTATGCTTTTATTTTTTTGCTGTAGTGTGTGCAGCCAAACACTGAGATAGGCATCACAATATGTTGTGGACATAGCAGCAATTTAATACATATTTCATGTTAGTGATGGTACGAATGTTCTCTAGTGATACATTAATCAGGTGTAGTTGTAATGGACTCGACAAACAAATACCACAACGATCAATATCCCAAAATATTTCTCACGATTCTTGTATAACCTACATTACAACATGCATCAGCTGACAATGTTTTGACTATAGATAAAATGGCCGACCAATTTCAAATAGGCTTCACCCGGGGGCCGATTAAATATCGCTTTTGAGAGGTGCAGCGCAAAATTTGCACCTGCGCTGCGTTGCTTTGGTATTAAATATACAAATACGCAGGTGCAAGTGGTCATGTGACGGCGCAAAATGCCTGAAAATCTGCGACTAGCAAATGGCTCGACGCAAGTATATCTGCGCCCTTCGCGCATGCGCATTGGACAATTTTCGGGTGTGTGAAAGTGAATTAACATAAAAGTTGGATATCTTTATCTGTATACAGTGTTCTATGAACTTTAACTATTTACATTTTCGTGTACAAATTCATGGTTTTAATAGTTACGAAGTACAGTAGAAGTTCGAAACTTAAAAAGATTTTTTACCAAAGAAGCAATTTAAAATGAGCAACGATTTATTATCCTTTCTGCGGAATATATTTTGAGGGCATTTTTCCATGGCACACGACGAGAAAATACAGTTGGTTTGTTGATGTTTTTTGTACCCTTAAAATCTTTGTTTAATTTAAAACATTTATGCAAATGATAATGTAAATAAATAGCTAATATGTTTTGCAAGTAACTGTTTGACTAATTGCTTGGAACAGTGACATAACCTATATTTTCCTTGCTGAGATGGGTGGTTTCAACATCACATCTATCTCGCTTACTTGTTTCCACATTACACGTGCTTTATATTAAGAGTGATGCTGTTGGGATTCTCTTTATTTCATAAAACGGGAGGGCTATCATTTTAGTTTTAAGTCTTTCGTGAGACTTGCTGTCTACACGTATCACACCCTATCTCGGTGAACATTGAACTTGCAATCATCTAGACCTTATTAAATTTATTGCAGTACAGTTGTACGAAAGCCACTCGTATTCACTACACACTAACAATGAATTATTTAGAAATAATGAACATATCACGATTTGATCATTTACGACTCGCTGAAAGACGAATGCCGCGTGTATAGCCCACCTAGGTAATAGGCATACACTCACAAATACCATACCACACAAGTTAAAATAACTTACGTGAATTTCAAAACTAGGTCACTCAAATTAATATCAGTACAAATATAAAATGTGTACATAATTTTTTGCTCTAATCGCGTCACACGTCTATCACTTTAGGCACTTTATTTTCCGTTAGCAAGATATAAGTATGTAAAAACTGGTTACAGACAAAAACCACTCTGTGTTCCAATTGTATTACAAAAATGCTACTCTCCATAAATACAGTACTTAATCATTCACGAACAATCTCATTCAATATAAATAAACACACGCTTTCACTACACTAAGCCCACGACATTATAGAAATTAATTTTTTAAACTTCAAAACACAACTACGACATATACGTTTATAATGAAAACTTTGTGACAATATTCCTTCATAACTTGATATGAAACTACACTTCTTACATCCTTGTACAAGCACAAGAAAACTACACAATTTGAGGTTACGAAAAATATAACCAAAATAAGAAATGTTCACTGCTACATGGAAGATATAACTGCATGTAAACACGCGATGTGCAGACAGTTTTTGTCGTCAATGTGGCAGTGATAAAGATGTTACAAATTTTCTGATTGGCTTGTGAAAGCTGGAGAGGGGAGGTAGTTGCGCCGAGCCGGAATATGCTCCGCCCCTTGCGTCTTTCGTTTTCGAGTATATTTAATACCAACTACGACTGGAGGTGCAGGTGTAGAGCAGATTTCCTTGCTTTGCGCTGCGTCGGTGCAAAACGCAAGTGGTAATATTTAATCGGCCCCCTGGTAGAGTCCAGCGTATTCCAATTACCAGAACTCCCGTTGGGAACATTCGGATTTTCGTATTCCAATTGAGAGTTGCACATGCTGGGTGCGCACCAATAGCAGTAAGCCACGACCGTGGTGTAAACTAATGAAAATATTTTATGTGGGGGAAACGCAGTCTAAGTGGAAGAGGTCTTGACACGGCATATGCTCTCCAGCAAGAGAAAGTGACCCCTTCATGTCGCCGAGTGCTAGTAGTAATTTGGTGGAAGATTTATCTTCTTTACATCTCGCATTTTCTGTAATTATTTATTTAAAATAATGTTAATAAGGTAAGCTGATATAGTATATACATGTTCCGTGTCCATAAATGCTTTGGCAGATGTGGAACTGTTTATAAAAGTAGTCTGAAAAAAATATGTTATGTATTTTTGTTTTAGTTAACCCATTCGAACAAAAACTATCATTTCGTGCCCAACAAAATTTTAGAATCGTTGATATGTGCATCTACATATGAAAAATTGAATTTTATGGTTGAAAAAAATGTGTTCCAATAAAAAATTATGTTTTCATTTTTTTTTTTTTTTTTTTCGATATAATACTCGCAATTCCGGTAACAACATCACATTTGAAGCTAAGCCAAATACAAAAACAAGACCAATCTTCCACCAAACGACTACTAGCGCTCGGCGACAAGAAGGGTGTCACATTTTATTCCTCAGTGTCAAGACCTCTACCTTCATAGACCGTGGGGGGAAATTACACAATTATTTTACTGTCCGGACCTTTTAAAGTGCAAATAAGTGTATGCGATGCAAACATACTGTGATTATTTTAATAATTGTGTTCGTTATTGAAACTATAGTAAGGTTAGGTTAGTAGGACCGAGTCGTCCGCGCATCTATTTACCGATTGATCAAGAAGAAAAGTTGTAATAAAATAACCTCTCGAATTTCGTAGGATTAAATTTTGGCCGTTTTGGAGTACCTAGGGTTAAAGAACTTCGTGTTTCAAGTAATTTGTTGCTACAAATGTTTTGCACTGTAAATGTAGTGTGTTAAAGTTGTTGGAGCATTGAAGAAACAGGTAAAGTAACAGTAACTTAATAAAAAAAATAACCGTTGTTTAGTTATGTGCCAGAGAACTACTTCACTTCGTGATGTATTGCTACGTAAATTTTTAGGGTTTCGGTCTAGTATTTTTGTACAGCACACATTACTAGAATGTAATCTTAATGCTATATGCATGTATTGTACCAGTAAAAAAGTATATTCTGCACTGTTCTAACCTGACTATAGCACAGGCGAGTTGTACCTTTTACAACTTCTACACTCAGAGGTGTAGTCGGGTGTAATGAATGTAGTCGAACAGAGACCAAATTTGTAATAAATTCAAAAAGCTTGTGTTGTTGAGAGTGAATTATTAATTTTATTATTTTTGTTTTAAGTGTAATGGCAGTAAATTAAATGTATTTAGGTATTTGGATACAGGCCAAGATGAATGCAGGTGATGACTCGTATGACGAACCTCCTGTTCGACCACATATTAAAGAAAATTTACAAATTATTTCGTGTGAATTGCGATTTTTAATGAAATAAAATTTTTGTCCTATAACCTTAACGCAAGTGTCCATTTCCTACATATCATAATAAGCGACATGCTGGAAACTAAATGTCTACTCTTAAAATAATTGTATTAGTTTCACAAGTTGATTTCATTAGTATCTTTATAATCAAAGTAGTGTGATACATCAACTTAGAACACATGACTAAAAAATCGCAGTACACATAACTTTATTTTAATGGCCTCTATAATGAAACTGAACATGATTTGTAATATTTATCATAATTTATGTTTACTGATTCAAAATTGGTAAACCCAACATATTACAAAATGTTACGAGTACGACTTGACAAACCTTTTACAAATAGAACAGGAATCTGTTTAACAACTTCTACACACAAACTACTCCACCATGAAGAGGTGATTGTCGAAGTTGTGGTTACACCTGCCGCCTGTACACTTTTGTTGTAATAACCCAAAACATAATTTCCATCAAGAAAAGTGCGAAGTTGCAGTTAGGCTGTAGACGTTGTTAAAGTTTCAGATAGGTGTAGACCGCATAAACGAAGCTCTGCGACTGAAATATTACTGCTTCTGCAGATGTTGCCTTAAAAAAAAAAAAATGCTTCCAGAATACTACTTTTTGGATTTATGTACACCCGTTTAACATCCAATGACTGAAGTCAAATGACCAATGCTACCGAGTAAGATTATGCCTACTAAGTTTTAATAAGTGCCTATAGTATTTTATTTGATGTCATTGCTGGACAACCAATCAGTGAAAACTCTGTTTTTTTAATCATTAATTTTTTTTAATCCCAGAATTAAATTTGCTAAATTTTCTTTCAAAATTATTAAATTAAATGTTGATGTCTTAACCCAGACATTTTCTTTTTCAATTTTAGTAGCAAGGAAACTTCCTATTTTTTTATTATATTTTTAATCAAAAGTGCGTCTAATTTAATGAACAATGGTACCATACTCTCTTTCATTTTTTCTTTGTAACTCCAGAAAAACTTAAATGAAATGCACAGTCTGTTTTGCGTGGCAAAAACATGAACGGCCATGTTGAATTCCCTGTGACGTCACAATACTGTACATTTAAATGTATATAACACACAAACGACAGCAACATACATTGAAGTCGTGAAGTTGTGTTAAATAAAGTAGTTTATGCGGTAAAATCGAGTATAGGTTGAACTTCGAAGGGTATAAATGTATAGATAATAGTTCGTTTCACAGCAATAAAATACAATTTACTCGGAATAAAATCTGAACTTTAGCGCCGTCTGATAAATCAAGCCGGACGGTATGGTTTAAGCTTCAGGAAGAGATCTAATAGTCTGCTATTAACGACAAAAATACAGTATTCGTATGTAATGCTGTATTATGTACAACACGACACGGTTACCAGAAAATAAATAAGTTCTTTTAAATTAAAAATTGCAGTCAATAGTGTGCGGCTTGTGATGAAATCTCTGTAGCTGTAGTGTTTTGGCTGTTCCACTGGTCGTGGCAACATCATTAGCCAGTAGGCGAGTTCAAACCTCCCTGACTGGCCGATAATTTAAGGTGCGGGCGGGGTCGTGTGAAACTTGCCCCGAGATGGCAGCACAGTTCTCAATGCCATTCACGAGAAACTTAAAAATTACTGAGAGAAAAAATGTACGTGTATGGTAATAAAATAATTGGTCTGCTATGTTATGTTATCCTATTCGTGCAACTAGAACGTCGATCATAATTCATAGTCAGTGCCAGGCTTGGTTAAACACATTCCAAACATAAGCTCGATAGGTTCACTTTTTGTATGCATGTGAACTTCGTTAGTGACCTTTCAAACCTTAACTTATGATAATGTATCGGATCTAAAACATTAAACTGAATTCGTACTAAGTTATTATCTCTCTAAAATTTTCATTAAATTTACATAAACTCAAAGTTATAAATAAAATGTCTCAATGTGTGAGTGAGAGCTAGACCTAATAATACATTGCTATCTTCACTAGTTTAAAATCAACTCAAGTGAAATAAATCTTCATTGTTGGCTACCAAATCTACAACCACGCATGCCTAAACAACGGATGAATTCCCAGAATTAACTTTTGTGTAATCGAGCTCCTTAAATTTTATTATTTTAGTAAGTCGTTAAAAAATTCCAATACACACAATAGTGCCTGGCGTGCGGTGGCTAACCAAAACAAGTAAGACTACATCATAAATGTGTTAGCCAATAAGAACACCTTTTCAGTATTTGTGGCGGCGTTTAAAAAAATATGGCATTTTTAAAGCTGAATAATTCGAAAATTGCAATGTTCACGGAGCTATTGCTTTGCCTGGCTGCATTTAGTGCCGAAATAATTCGGATAATTGAGGTAAACATTACAAATTTTTTCTAGGAATTTTTCCTATTGTCTTGATTTTAGTCAATGATTTTCGTTCCCATCATGACGTCTGAAATTTTCTAACAGAATTTTATTACATAAGATATTATTTGATTTGCAAATTAAGCCACATCAAAAATAAATTCGGCCATTATTTATTTTAAATAACCTATACAGAAAATAAAAGAAAGTTATGGTCAATAACTCACACATGGAAAGTTCTGGCCAAAAAAAGCCACAAATGTCCAATAAACATGGGTCCGGAAATCAAACGTTGTCGAGATAGAACAAATTGCTAGATGGCAGCAGACGGATGCATGACAATTATTGTTCAAACTGCTCACTAGAGTGAGATAAGTTAATAAGTACATAATAAATGTAAATGTTGTATAATATAATTCTGTTCCAATTAAGAAGAAATTTAATGTCTCACTTAGAAGATGCATGTATTATAATTATGAAGAAATTTTTTTAAAGATAATATACGCAGACATTACGAAAACATTATTATTTTAATACAGGGAGAAAAAATGTTTATTGCAGTATATATAGAATAGAGAAGAAATGAATAATTATCTTTGCGCAGTGGCAATATCGTAACCAATGTAGTTTTTCTGAGGTGCGATTATTGCTAGTTGAAAACTTATACCAATACCCCGCCATTCTGATGTGGAACATCATCGGAATCGGCAATTTTTTAATGTTCCTACGGGAACAAATAAATATACATCTAAATAAGAGTAGTGAAGTATATAACAAGCTACTTCCTTTTACAATTTCATTAATTAAAAGAATATGGTTAACTATTTGGTGGCAATAATTCATCCAATGTACCCACAAATTCATCTTAACTATATATTTTGGATTTGTACTGGTGTGTGGTAGTACCAGGTATGTTTTGTGGTGTTCCTGAAAAATGCTATTCTAAATCCTATAATTATAAATTCTGACATAATTATGGGATAAGAACACTTTCTCTTAAGTCTCTTTTAGGCACGAATATTAAAAAAAAAATGTTCAATGTTTACAATGCAGTAAAAGTTTAAAACAAATTAGCTTAAAAACCATTGTTTCCTAGGAACAAACTTCACTTGTCACTGCAGATCATAATATACTTATTACATACCTATGTCAATAGAAACCATTCTCCGCTTGTTCTGGCAACCTCTGTGTATGTTTTGTTTGCTTGGTAGTTGAACCGCTGGTACCAGCAAATATCTACAGCCTGCAAGATAAACTGAGTCAGTGTGACCAACTTTGTAATAATTTCACTACATTTCATGGAAATCAACCACAGTTAAGCATAAAATTTAGCTGACAGATACGTAGCTAGCAAAACATAGATACTAAAACAGTTTCTGTAGTATAATTTTTGTATGTCAAAATTCAAAATTGTTGTAAATTTGTCACGAAAGTAGAGTTAAAACTATGGTACTGGGGAAGTTATAAAATTACTTAAAAATTAATGTTTAAGAAGTAAAAAATATAAAATTTATGTTTGAGGTCTTTAATTTTATATGTACAGTGAACCCTCGATAACTCGGACCTCGATGTCCCGGACTTCGGATAACTCTGACAGGATTTTTAAAAAAATTTAATAATTTTTAATTAATTATTTTTTTCTTAAAAGACATAAAAAATCGTTTCTGCTGGATTTAAATTCATCACATTATATTTTAGAACAGTATTAAACTTTATAACGAAGTCGTCCATCGCTACTTAGCCTTTAATAATCCGACAGTAAATATCTGGCAAGTTCCGTGTGGTAAAATGTAGCTAGCGAGGCGCGCGACGCGTGAGTAAAGATGCAACGCAGCAGACCGACCTCTCACTTCTTTATCTTTCCTCCCTCTTCGCCCAGCGAGCCAGGCACGCACGTGTGTCGTAAATAAAACATTTCAGTGTGGTGCTTGTGAAATGACGGTAACTACGGGTTATGATGACACATAACGGAAAATTATTTTGTTCTGGTATGTACAATGAATTCAGGGTTGCAAAACAAATTGTCCCGGACATTAAAAAGAAAAATTAAAAATCATTGCTTTGCATTGCGATGTAGAAAAATTGATGAGAAGGTTTTACGCCCCTTTAACAACAATATTTTCAAGAGCTGATGTGGGTGGTGAAAGAACAAAACAACATCCATGGCCAAGCCGGACACGATGAGTCACGCTCACTTGTTGATGATGCTCTGTTGATAACGTAACGGCGTCTGGAGAGTTGTAACGTTTCACGGGAAATAATAGCGCACATGTAATGGACCGTAAAATGTAAACGTCTTATGCGGTATAATTTTAAACGATTTTCATTGAGTGACGCACGTGAATGGATTAACAAGATTATGTAGTCTTAATTTTTCCATTTTACTATACACCGACAAAATCTTTTTCTTTATTTTAGAAGAAATGTTCACGTCATGAACGAGTAAATATAGAAAAAAAATGCACATTTGTTATATTCTACACCAAAAAAATTTAGAAGGTTATTTTTTGAAAACCCCTTATAATGGCCGCACCTCATTTTTTGGGCCTAAAATTTGGTCAAAAATATGCGGTGATTACGCGAGTAAATACGGTAACTCTGTAGAACATGATTAAAATTTTATTGCTTTATAATATGACAATTTTAGTAAGAATACAGCTGTAAGTTATGTGTTCTATGATGCAATTTACATACATAAAATTAAATTTTAAAATTAGTAGTGTTAAAATATGTTCACATAATGTACAGTGACCCAGAAGGATTGTTAATTACAGTACCGTTTTTATTCATGTATACGAGGAAATTTATTTTTATACCTTTGTAACTTTGAAGGAGGGTAGAGTAACTATCAGGCTAGCAGTTGGCTGCTGCCCCTACGCTGTAATATACGGACGTAAGGTATTTTTCAATGTAAACATCTTGTGTGAGATGCGTGTGGTCACGTGCGACGTTTGTATTGCACGAGACTGTACCGGTTGACCTTGACTACTTCCGCTCGCAACCTCCCTAGCTTATCTCCAACGATCATTTCTTATCTCTCTCACACGTGCACATTGGCTGTCGCCAGCCATAGGAAAACTTTTGTGAGATAGAAGGGAGCCTGGTGCCAGCCTCTAGCACAGAGATAAAAAGAATCAGCCAGAAGTAGCAGCATAAAAAATAAATAAAGATCTGACTGCCCACATTGTTTGACATTCTTTTATAGTCCTCCACATTACGTTAATTTTCCCACTGCATGGTGGCCCTCCCGTAACTTGTTACGATAGTTACGTACAAAACAGTA
>PNEQ01066827.1:0-10779 GCA_003012365.1 Medauroidea extradentata | reverse complement strand
CGATACCCCACCTCCCCGGACACCTATCGATAACACGGACAAATCGTAACTCGGACAGCTTCTCCCCCCTTTTAGTCCGAGTTATCGAGGGTTCACTGTATTTTGCAGAGAACTTGAGCTGATTAGTGTCAGGCTTATGGACATTCAGCAGATTTAAAAAAGTAACTGGACTGGGAACATTGTACACCATATACCATTTTCTTAGCTGACCTATTTGCATCTCATGTTCTTCGGTGTAAGATACTTGCGGGCTGATAGGCAGCTGCGCTATATCCTGGAACAATGCACCCACAGACACACATACCTGTATCTGTGTGTGTGTGTGTGTGAGAGAGAGAGAGAGAGAGAGAGAGAGAGAGAGAGAGAGAGCAAGAGGAGGAGATCTATTGTTGTATCATTTCTTAGAGACAGGACACATTAAAAATACACTATACGTGTAGTTTAAAACCATTTAAAATTTAGAGGTATTACAATTGGGAAGTGAAACAAGTATTCTGGTTTTTATATTCCATATCACAATATTTCTAAATATCTTTGGTCCTGGGTACTCCCCGGAGAAAATTTCAGTTTCATAGTACAAATTGGTGCTATTTAAGCAGTTCTTAAACCTTAACATAGTACACACAGCACACAGTTATTTTAAAAATTAAAATGGGTAATTTTACAATTTTATGGAATGAACTTAAAAAATTTTAATATTAATTATTTATGCAACATTTTCACACTAAATTTTGTGCTTTACTGTTATTAGTAATAATTTTATAACTGTGCCATGAGACACGAAAATGTTCGGTAGAATGGAAAAAAATTGCACATTCAACAGTTCTATTCTGAAATTCTATATTCACTGAAATTACTGGCCACATAATGATATACTATAATGCAAACATTTGAATGGTGCACACTATTTTTTTCCGCAATAATAGACATTAATCAGGTTTATATTTTTGGAATTCTTTTAATTTATTTATGAAAATTATCATTGTTTTGAATTAGGAAAAAAATTAACTAAATTTATAACTGCAAAAATTAAGTTATAACTTTCTTGTGTGCAGGGAATGGATCCAGAGGGTGTGGCAGGTTCCACGGCCCTAAAAGACTGCTCCATAAGTATAAAACCAAATTAGTTCCAAGTAAAATATTGAAAAGTATACATTATACATTTCCAAGTGTTTTATAAAAAGACAAGTCAACGTTAGCTACACAATCACTTGTTGCTACAATATGGAAGCACAAGCTTAAAAAGTACCTCATTTATTTTATGTCATCACAAATGTTTTTATTTTGAATAAATAATTTACAGTTAAAAATTTTACCATTTATTAAAGGGCATAATCAATCTATTTTTAGTTGGGAATGTCCTTCAATAGCACAGTTTTTGACCCCAAAATCCACTTTTTTCAAATGGAGAATCCTTGGACCCCTTTTCCCTTCAGCACCATTTTTTTTTTGCTTGGCGGGTAGGTGTAGCTACATTTTAATTAAAGCATTGACTCCTCTAGGACCCAAATCGCACGTGGTAAATGTGCCGGACGATGCCATTGGTCGGTGAGTTTTCCCGGGGATCTCCCGTTTTCCCCGCCCCTTCATTCCGGCACCATTCCATACTCACCTCATGTCACCCCTCACCAGTGATGAAGACCTCGATGTTAAGCGCTGACCAAAATATGTTAAACACTAACTCTAGGATCCAATGCTGGATATGCCCCAACTTGTGTGCAAGAATACAGTTAAGCAAGGAAGCTAAAGTTTAAATAGAAAATTTATACGTTACATATTTTAAAGATAGTCTATACAAACTGAATATGTAATTTATAGATTCAATCAATATTTTGTTTACTTGGCTACCAAACCAGAACTAAATAATATATATTGAAGTCATTGGTAGTGAAGTCTGGACAGTAGAGAGTTAAATAATGGCAGGAATTCTTCCTTCCTATTTCATTATATCTACAATAATGGACAGAAGTGAACTATTTACATGCTTGATAGCAATCAACTAGTCTATTTAATTTTTCATAATGATTAATTTTGAGTGACACTGCACATTCTTGCATAGCATAAAAATTAATATGTTATGAACAGGACTGTTTACAAATTATTGACCTGTATCAAGTGTTTCTCCTCCCTAGGAAAATTATGCACTTCGGAGGCTCAGAAGTATATAGAAAGTGTGACTTGAAATTCGCTTCAAATACCACGTTGCCACTGGCCAAATTCACACCTATCTTTAACACTACAAAACCTAGCAATAATCATTCCATTGGTTGAAAGCTTATAGCGAAGTTCAATGACATATTGTATCTAAGTTTTGAATCATTCGATTACTAAATTTTGAGGCAATGTAGACAGGAAATGCTCTTTGTTGGCGGAATTCGGAACACTCTTTCTAACATTTAGGTATATTGTTAAGTAACATTTCGTTCACAACTAAAGTGTTTTAATTTCGCACATACATATCGATGTGGTACAACGGTAGCACCTTAGACTAACACATTTGGGATATATCTAGTCTAAAATCAGCCAATAATTTCATGCAATAAAAGTCTACCGGCCTGCTAGATCTATAAATATTCAACTTGATCTCGACACTGGATCCAAAGAGGTCTATTCCGCTAGGGAGACGGGTGGATAGCCACCAGTAGACGATATATAAGCAGTTCATGTGAGATGTAAACAATCACAGTCTCCCGCATGTGTGCATAAAAGAAAATGGGGTTTTGTGTGCATTTTCACGAAAAATACAATGCTGGACAGTAGTATTTTTGTTGAGCGGGAAATCTGGATGTGTTTATCACAAAAATGACACCAGAAAATGGAATTGAGGAATGGAATAAATTATTTCTTAATATGGAAAAGGCCTTGTCAACAGATAAATTGTTAAACTAAAAAATTATATTTAATATAGTAAATCTTCGATTAAAAAAAAAAAACAGCATTTTAGTTATGTGCCAGAGAACTACTTCACTTTGTTATGTATTTCTATGTAAATTTTTAGAGTTTAGCTCTAGCATTTTTGTACGGCACACATTACTAGAATGCAATCTTAATACTATATGCATGTATTGTACCGTTAAAAAACTATATTCTGCACTGTTTTAACCTGACTATCGCACAGGCGAGTTGTACCTTTTACAACTTCTACACTCAGAGGTGTAGTCGGATGTAATGAATGTAGTCGAACAGATACCAAAGTCTGCCTGAATGCCTTGTGTTGTTGAGAGTGAATTATTAATTTTATTATTTTGGTTTTAAGTGTAATGGCAGTAAAGTAAATGTATTTATGTATTTGGATACAGGTCAAGATGAATGCAGGGGGGCGATTAAATATCGCTTTTGAGAGGTGCAGCGCAAAATTTGCACCTGCGCTGCGTGGCTTTGGTATTAAATATACAAATACGCAGGTGCAACTGGTCACGTGATGGCGCAAAGTACCTGAAAATCTGCGACTAGCAAATGGCTCGACGCAAGTATATCTGCGCCCTTCGCGAATGCGCATTGGACAATTTTCGGGTGTGTGAACGTGAATTAACATAGAAGTTGGATGTCTTTATCTGTATCCAGTGTTCTATGAATTTAGAAGAAGTACGAAACTGAAATGTTTTTTACTAAAGAAGCAATTAAAAATGGGCAACAATTTATCCTTTCCCCAGAATAATTTTTGAGGGTATTTTTCCGTGGCACACGACGAGAAAATAGTTGCGTTTGTGACGAGGTTATTTGTACCATTAAAAACTTTGCTTAAAACCTTTATACACATGATAATGTAAATAAATAGCGAAGATGTTTTGTAAGTACCTGTTTGGCTAATTGCTTAGAACAGTGACATTACCTCTCCGTTTTCCTTGCTTGGATGGGGTGCTTCAACGTCACATCTTTCTTGCCGACTTGTTTCCACATACGTGCTTAATATTTAAGAGTGATTCTGTTGGGATTCTCTTTATTTCATAAAACGGGAGGGCTATCATTTTAGTTTTAAGCCTTTCATGAGACTTGCTGTCTACACACATCACACCCTATCTCGGTGAACACTGAACTTACAATAATCTAGACCTAATTAAATTTATTGCAGTATAGTTGTACGAACGCCACTCGTATTCACTACACATTAGCAATGAATTATTTAGAAATAATCTACGTATCACGATTTACGACTCACTGAAAGACGAATGCCACATGAATAGCCCATTAGGTAGTAGGTCTACACTCACAAATAACATGCCACACAAGTTAAAATAACTTATGTGAATTTCAAAACTAGGCCACTCAAATTAATATCAGACCAAATATAAAATGTATACATCGTTTTTGCTCTAATCGCGTCACACGCCTATCACTTTAGGCACTTTATTTTCCGTTAGCAACATAAAGTATGTAAAAGCTGGTTACAAACGAAAACCGCTCTGATGTGTTCCAATTGTGTTACAAAAATTCTGCTCTCCATAAATAAAGCACATAATTTTTCACGAACACAAAAATGAACACACGCATCCACTGCACTGAAAGAACCACGACATTATGGAAATTTACTTTCACACTTCAAAACACAACTACGACATATACACTTGTAATAAAAACTTTGTAACAATTTTCCTTCATAATTTGATATGAACCTATACTTTTACATCCTTGTTTAATCACGAAAAGGCTACAAAATTTGAGGTTACGAAAAATTTAACCAAAACAATACTTTTACCGCGAGAAATGTTCACTGCTACATGGAAGCTATATCTGCATGTACGCACGCGGGTGTGCAGACAGCTTTTGCCGTTCAAGTGGCAGTGAGAATGACGTTACAAATTTTCTGATTGGCTTGTGTAAGTTTAGAGGGGAGACAGTTGCGCCGAGCCAAAATAGGCTCCGCCCCGTGCGTCTTGCGTTTTCGAGTATATTTAATTCCAACTACGACTCGTGCAGAGCAGATTTCCTTGCGTTGCGCTGCATCGGTGCAAAACGCAAGTGGTGATATTTAATCGGTCCCCAGGGGGCCGATTAAATATCGCTTTTGAGAAGTGCAGCGCAAAATTTGCACTTGCGCTGCATTGCTTTGCTATTAAATATACAAATACGCAGGTGCACGTGGTCACGTGACGGCGCAAAGTGCCTGAAAATCTGCGACTAGTAAATGGCTCGACGCAAGTATATCTGCGCCCTTCGCACATGCGCATTGGACAATTTTCGGGTGTGTGAAAGTTAATTAACATAAAAGTTGGATATCTTTATCTGTATACAGTGTTCTATTAACTTTAACTATTTACGTTTTCGTGTACACATTCAGATTTTAATAGTTACGAAGTGCAGTAGAAGTACGAAACTTAAATGTTTTTTACTAAAAATGCAATTTAAAATGGGAAAAGATTTATTAGGTATCCTTTCCCAGGAATATATTTTGAGGGTATTTTTCCGTGGCATGCGACGAGAAAATAGAGTTGGTTTGTTGAGGTTATTGGCACACTTAAAAAACTTTGCTTATAACTTTTATTAAGTGATAATGCAAATAAATAGCGAATGTGTTTTACAAGTACCTGTTTGGCTAATTGTTTAGAACAGTGACATTACCTCTCTATTTTCCTTGTATTGATGGGGTGATCAACATCACATTTTTCTCGCCGACTTTTTCCCACATTACACGTGTTTTATATTTAAGAGTGGTTCTGTTGGGATTCTCTTTATTTCATAAAACGGGAGGGTTATAATTTTAGTTTTAAGTCTTTCGTGAGACTTGCTGTCTACACATATCACACCCTATCTATGTGAACATAGAACTTACATTCATCTAGACCTAATTAAATTTATTGTAGTATACGTGTACGAAAGCCACTCGTATTCACTACACATTAGCAATGAATTATTTAGAAACAATCAATGTATCACGATTGGGTAATTTACGACTCACTGAAAGGCAAATGCCAAATGTATAGCCCATAAGGTAGTAGGCCTACACTCACAAATACCATGCCACACAAGTTAAAATAACTGACGTGAATTTCAAAACTAAGTCACTCAAATTAATACCAGTACAAATATAAAATGTATACATAATTTTTGCTCTAATCGCGTCACACGTCTATCACTTTAGGCATTTTATTTTCCGTTAGCAACATAAAGTATGTAAAAGATAAAAGCTGGTTACAACAGAAAACCATTCAAACCACTCTGATGTGTTCCAATTGTGTTACAAAAATGCTACTCTCCATAAATATAGTACTTAATTATTCACGAACAATCTCATTCAATAAAACTGAACACACGCATCCACTATACTGAAATAACCACGATACTAGAGAAATTAATTTTTCAAATCCCAAAACGCAACTACGACATATACGTTTATAATGAAAACTTTGTGACAATTTTCCTTTATAACTTGATATGAAACCACATTTCTTACATCCTTGTATAAGCACGAGAAAACTACACAACTTGAGGTTACGAAAAATATAACCAAAACATACTTTTAGCGCGAGAAATTGTTCACTGCTACATGGAAGCTTTATCTGCATGTAAACACGCGGTGTGCAGACAGTTTTTGTCATCAATGTGGCAGTGAGAATGATGTTACAAATTTTCTGATTGGCTTCTGCTAGAAGGAGAGGGGAGATAGTTGCGCCGAGCCAAAATAGGCTCCGCCCCTTGCGTCTTGCATTTTCGTGTATATTTAATTCCAACTACGACTCGAGGTGCAGGTGCAGAACAGATTTTACTTGCGTTGCGCTGCGCCGGTGCAAAATGCAAGTGGTGATATTTAATCGGACCCCAGGTGATGACTCCTATGATGAACCTCCTGTTGAGCACATATTTAAGCAAATGTACAATTTATTTTATGTGAATAGACGATTTTTAATAAAATCAAATTTTAGTCCTATAACCTTAATGCAGCCGTCCATTTCCTACATATCATAATAAGCGACATACACTAAACTAAATGCCTACTCTTAAATTCATTGTATTGGTTTCACAAGTTAATTTCATAAGTATATTTATAATCAAAGTAGTGTGATACATTAACCTAGAACACATGACTAAAAAATCGCAGTACACATGACAACTTTATTTTACTGACCTCTATAATGAAACTGAACATGATTTGTAATATTTATCAGAATTTATTTTTGCTGATTCAAAATTATAAAGCCCAACATATTACAAAATGTTACGACTTGGAAAATCGTTTACAAATAGAACAGGGATCTGTTTAACAACTTCTACACACAAACTACTCAACCATGAAGAGGTGGTGTAGAAGTTGTAGTTACACCTGCCGCCTATACACTTTTGTTGTAATAACCCAAAACATAATTTCCATCAAGAAAAGTGCGGAGTTGCAGTTAGGCTGTAGAAGTTGTTAAAGTTTTAGATAGGTGTCGACCGCAACGAAGCTCTGCGACTGAAATATTACTGCTTCTGCAGATATTGCCTTAAAAAAAAGTAGGCTATTCCTAACTACTTTTTGGATTTATGTACACTCGTTTAACATCCAATGACTGAAGTCACATGATCAATGCTACGGTACCGAGTAAGATTATGCATACTAAGTTTTAATAAGTGCCTAAAGTATTTCATATCAAAAATAAATTCGGCCATTATTTATTTTAAATAACCTATATATACAGAAATAAACAGAACTTTTATAAACCAGATTTTGCTTTGTTGTACTAGGTTAACAGATAACTGTAACATTGGTGCATTATTAATTTTATATTATTCTTTTACAAACTGTGCGATATCTTTACAAGTGGTGCTATCAATGTTTGGAATTTCTTGAAATATTGTACTTACATATAACGGGGTGATTATAAACTTTGGTGTATATAGAAACAAGATTAGTAATACATTCTTACCTACCTGACACCTTTTGCTTTAAAATTAATATAATTACTATGAAAATACTGCTTGTAAACTGTTTTCACTTGCTTACCTAAAACCAGTATTTTAAAAACAGAATAAATACCAAAAAATTAGCTACAAAATATTGTTACTATTCACCCTGTGTTTCTAATAGCCCCGTTTTATGGTGTCAGTAAATAGAACTCAAGAAATTGAATTTGATAAATATTTGGTCATGTGAAAGGACTTCAAGTGAGGGGTGCATTGTTTTAATCTATAATCAGAAGTGCTACTCAGAATTAATAATTTTAAATTTTGGAAAAAATATGTAATTCCGAAATAACTTTATTCGTATATTATTTAATTATCGTTATTATAATTAGATCGCTTCAATTTTTATATTTGTCGCAAACTCATTTTAACAGATTTACATTTGCAGGCCCGTAACTTACACAGAGAATGGTGTTTTCCCAAATACTATCTTTGTAGTATGATGAATTTTTGGAATGATACTTGAAACATTCTTAAAGCTATTAAAGTATATTGCATTTTGTGGATTGCACTTTACATGTGTATATTTTATTGTGAGAAATCTTTCTGAAATCGGTTTTAATACATAATTAGTTCGATTCCATTTTACTAATTCTCTGGCACTGCATACAGTTTTCATTGCAACAAAATTCTGTAGGCTAGCCCTTAGGTAAATACATTAAAACGAAATGTAATTTCAAATCACAAGTTAATCTCATCCTACCAAAGAATAATAAAATATGAAAATAACAGAAATGACCTGTTGAAGCTGTGAATGAAAGTGTGGCATGACTCTCAAGCCAATTAATGTACTCCAATGTAATATTATCTATAAATGTATTGGTTTGACAGTATTTTCAATAACAGTTAGTAAAGTTGTGTACTTACCTCTTTGTGTCTAAAATTAAATTTTTGTAACTATTGATAGTTAAACATTCTAAATATAAAATTATCACGTAGTAATTGCATTAGGAGGAGAATTATTTTCAAATAGATTAAATTTATTACAGATCTTAAAGTAATTGGTTTCTTCATTTGAATAAATAACATGCATATTTCAATGGTGGAATTAGTAGCAGAGTCAGTTTACAGCCGTGTTTGCAAACATTCTGCAAACCAGTTCAAGGTGTTTGCACATTTCTGGCTACCGAGACAGGAGATACTGTCATATGTTTACCTTACCATATTTTTTTTTTGTTTTATTTAGAATAAATCTGAAATCAAAACAAACTGTATATAAGTGAAATATAAACGAGATTTACATTTAAGAGACATTTGTTACATATTTAATGAAATCCAAGTAGACCCAGCACGAAACATCTGCGATTGTAACCTGAAAAATAATGATTTAAAAATTTGTTATCATAAACTAACACTGCAACAAGGAAAGTTCTGACTATTTTTAATATTTGCAAAATCAGAACATTTAAAGTTACTTTTTTTCTTCGCAATAAAACTGTAAAATACATCTCAACATTCACACTGTCGTAAATGGCAAAACCTTTGCTGACGCCGTCTTTACTAGTTCGTAAACTAGCCACCATGTCAGCCCCTTTGTGCTACAGCACGAAAAGGTCTTAAGGGCCGGTTTCACCAACAACCCCTAAACTTTAGGGGACCCTTAAAATAAAATTAAGTGTTCCTTAACACAAATGACTGTTTCACCAATGTTAAGGGACACTTAAAATCCTTTAAGTAGCCCTTAGTTTAAGTGGCGAAATTCGGGCCCCTAACTCGCTAAGGGTCACTTAGTGATTGTAAACACAGCATAAATTTAAAAATGGACGCTGTTGAAGAGGTTAAAATAGTTTTTATGTGAATAATATTGCTGACGACGTAGCACAATTCCTGCGACCTACGAATTTAGTTATTCAAAACTTTTCCAGTGTTTTTATTTTGAAGAATGTGTCGGCGACTTTTTGTGAATTTTTTGAACGAGATTGCATGGTTATTTTGCACAGTAATTAAACAGTTTAGGCCTGTAATTGTAATTCGTAAATAAAAAACGAATTTTTGTGATAATTTATTGTAGTAGAGTCACTGAAAACAATCTGTTGATTGTCAATAGACTGCAGCCAAACATTTGCCACCTAGGCTATTGTAAATGTTGTCGATGATCGTCATCCATATTCCAAACAAATGTTTTTGTGCTCTTTTAATAGTACACGAAGCAATTCAATGTAATTGGCATAATCTATTATGGCTTTAAGAACATTGATTGCATGGATTTTCCGAACAAAACTGAAAAAAATTCAGTGTGACTTTTGCTGTAACACCTAGCGAACGACTTGTAGACAGTTTTGTTGTTATAGGCCGAGGCCTACCACAACATATAACAGGCCTAATTCAAGCCAATTTGTTACTCAACCGGCTCCCAGATAACTGAAATAACAGTAGCCTACAGCATAGTGGACTTGAAGGTATGAAGGTTATACAGAAATTTTGTTTTTATCCTATTGTCAACACACACAACCAGGCCTAAACAAAAGCTGCCTTGGGTGATCCTGTATTGAAATGCATAACAAAGGTGTAAATGAATTTACTGAGCTTTTATATGTATGTAGGCCTCTATGTATATAATCATACTGATTGGAAGCTTTGGTCAGGTAGGCCCTGAATGTCATAAAATTGCACAGAACAACTCTTACAGATGCACCATAAGTTACCATTTCAGAATAACTTTTCACCTACGAAAGCATGAAATATCTGTTACCCCAGCATAATTTGGAAAATAATTGCTTACCTCAGGAGGTATATGACATTATTAAACACTATGTTACTGTACTTTCAAGTTAAATATTAAAATTGAAAGTCATTGAAGCAACTAAACAAATAAATATATAAGTAGGCCTTTACTACAGTTCCAGACTTTTTTTAAGCATTCCATCAGGCTGCAGCTTCAGAACATCAAGGATTGGACCG